>SJJU01071542.1:0-11304 GCA_012932125.1 Conopomorpha cramerella | reverse complement strand
TTTCATAATCCCACGGGAACCAAATTGAATTCCGGAATAAAAGTTAGCCTAAATCCTATTCCAGTGTATAAGGTATCTGCGTGCCAAATTTCATCAAAATCTGTCCAGCCGTTTTGACGTGATTCGCGGACAGACAGACAGACAGACAGACAGACATTTCTTCCAAAAATATGAAATTCGGCTTCTGTAACGACAAATTGGTGTACTCCACCGGTTATTTTGTAAAAAGAATCAATGTACAGTTTTGTACCCTGAACAGTTTTATTATAAGTATAGATTATTATTTTTAGTCCATTGTGCATGTTGTGGTAGCCTTTAATTAAGGCGGCACTTGCCATGTTTTTTTTTAAATGTTTTGTAAGTACTATTATGTTTAGTGTACGACCTTGTTGGTTATCCAAATTAAATAAATAAATAAAGCCAGAGCGATACAACTGCAATAGTATAGTAGACTTTCCCGGCAGGTCAAAGAAACCATCTACTCATTTCGCGAGCTCGCTTTCATAGTTTCAACAAGTAAGTGTGTCGTCTAAATCTCTTAGTTCCGAAACAATGGAACTATCTACGTCAATGTCGGGAGCGTCCAGCTGAGGATTTGTCATTTTCCTCCTGAAGAGGGGAAGGGATCTTAGGTATTGTTTTTGCCAAAGGAACTTTGTTACTGAAAGTCTGCTATCGAATGCCATTGTTCATTATTGATGGTAAATTACTCGTTGTGTTCTGGGAAGGTAACATTGTGTTGTAGGTAAGATATAATTACTGAGTATAAGTTAAAGATGGTTGATGATTGAAGGTGTCAATAAAGTAATGATTTCTTTCTTGAAAAAGAAATATAATATATTTTAATTTAAAAAAATACGTTTTGACGTACCTGTTCAATTAAAAAGGTTTATGATGCCTTTCAATTACCTATACTTATTATACCATTTTTATGATTGACCGTGAAATTTTGTTATTTCATTATCATACTATGGACTGATGATGATGATGATTATCATACTAAACATTAAACGTAATAAAGTTTCCGAAACCATGGTTAAGACATTTTACGTGATTTTAATGAATGGGTAATTTTCTTTGACGTTTTTCCTGACAGATTTTTGGGCGGAGAACTGTCATTACTGTCAAACTTTCCCGACAAAGTTTGATATTAATGACAGTTTTCTGCCCAAAATCTGTCAGGAAAAACGTCAAAGAAAATTTCCCATTGGTAGATGCGAATAAAACATTATTTTCCAAATAAATATATCTCAGAAACTAACTACGGGACAGTAACTACATTGGAAACAATTTTTATCAGAACACTTAAATTTGCAGCATTAAAATTTCATCAAAATTTACTCAAACCGATTTTCTGTGCCAACTTTTACCAAAAAAAAAATTGTTGTAATAATTTAATAAAAAAATATTTCTAAAATAAATTATTTTTTGTTTCAGGTACCGGCAGTGAACAATATGTCTTAAACGAAGACATAAAACAGAAATTATGTCTTAAATCCGTGTTTTAATCAATGCACAACAAGCATACAAGTGACGGCCAAAACTAGAAATGGGCGTGGAAAGGTGATACGGACATAAAATGGCCGCAGAAGGACTACCACTGCATCTCTGCAACTCAATAAAACAATACATCCGCACTACAATAAAAACAAAACGTTCCAATGGAAACAACGAGAATTTCAAATTAGTTTTTTTAATAGTGTTGCTGGCTAGTCACATGGCCAGTGCAAATAGTTTCGGCGGTGGTAAAAACTCTATGCTAAGAACTCGAATAGTGGGCACTAGGTATGGGAAGTTGCAAGGTGTGATATTGCCAATGGACCAGCATAAGTACTTGAAACCTGTGGAGGCTTACCTGGGCGTACCTTACGCAACGCCACCTACTGGATCGAACAGGTAAATTAGATTCCACCCCCTCCTTTATGCCGCTTCGAGCGTCTAATGAGTGGAAAAGCGACTACGTGCGCAGATTTTTTTATAAACCCTGTTTATTCATTGGAAAGCCATTGGTTTGAATTTTTCAGACGGAGGGGAGTACGTGACTGTAACATTTTTTCGAGGTACACGTTGTGAAACAACGCGCTTTGAATAAACTATTGTATTATACATACAATACGTCGATGACGGGTCCGTTGGTGTAGTGGTCAGCATGTCTGCCTCTGCTCCGTAGGGTCGTGGGTTCGATTCCCACCGCTGACAGGTGCTTAGGTGATGAGCTTTTAAGCACTTGTTGGATGTGTCTGGGTGTTTTATTTATATAAGTATATATTTAAATGAAAAATATATATATATATAAGTAAATATATCTCGTTGTCTGATTTCCATAACACAAGTGCTTTAGCTACTTAACATGGGATGAAGGCAATGTGTGTGTTGTTGTAAAATATTTATTATTATTTATTTCTTTAATACAAATACAGTACGTTAAGTTAAAAAAGCATATCAGTTCGAAAATACAATGAAGTCTTTTATGCTAAAGCTCTCATGATTAAGCCATTAGAGGCACCGGGCCGGGCAATTAAGCCGAAAAGCTCTTACAATTAGGTCACTTTGGCCACAAATTTACCGTATGGTTCCCTACGGATCATATTTTCCAGGAAAGTGGGGTACTAAGATTCAGTTGAGATCTTCAAATAATTATATTGATTTTTGGTTAGATCATTTTTTATTTAGAGCGTCTGTGGTCCAGTTGGTTGGATACTTGACTTGTAACCAGGAGGTCCCGGGTTCGAGTCCGGCTACTGGACGTGTACCAATGGGACTCTTTTTCAGAGCCTATGTACGCAACGCAACGCTCGTACGGTAAAGGACAACATCGTGAGGAAACCCGCACACCACAAGGTGTGTGAACTCTATAACGGCGATGGGCTCACCCCCTGTCACGTTGGGTTAAATACGCTCGCTGAACCGTGGGTACTTGCTTTAGCAAGTGCCTCTGCCTACTCCTCTTTGGGATTAAAGGCGTGAAGTGTATTTATTTTTCATTTTTTAATTAAACGCGCACAGACATTATAACTTTGTCATAAGTTATGTGCCAGTAGATTAACAGCATTGAACTAAATTGGGCTATTAGTCCAGGAATAGGTACAGTCGGCCAAGAATCTGCTCTACCACCGTAAGGTTGAAACTCATATGAATGTCATTAAACATTAAGGTTCATTGTTCACTTGTCACAATATACCAGCTCTACCTTATTGATGTTTTAGTGACACAGGAAGTGTCATCGAAACTGATAGACCATTTTCTTGGCCGACCGTACCATATTGTAAATTATATTACGTAGGAGCGTATTTTAACAACTTGTATAACTTACGTTTACGCTGCACTACGAATTAGGTTTACCTGTAATGTTGATGTAAGCTGTTTTGATAAATAAATAAAACTCACTTTTTTTTAATACACTTCGGGGTAGGCAGAGGCACTTGTTAAAGCAAATGCCCACGATTCACCAAGCGTATTTAACCCAACGTGACAGGGGGTGAGCCCATCGCCGTTATAGGTTTCACACACCTTGTGGTGTGCGGGTTTCATCACGACGTTGTCCTTCACCGTACGAGCGTTGCATTGCGTACATAAAAAAGGCTCTGAAAAAGAGTCCCATTGGTACACGTTCAGTAGCCGGACTCGAACCCGGGACCTCCCGGTTACAAGTCAAGGATCCGACCAACTGGACCGCAGACGCTCTTTTTTTTACTCTCAGTTGTATACCTATCTTACATAACGAACTGTATTGTGGCTATTGGCTATGTGCGCGACGGTGGCGTCGCGTCGCGTTTACAACATTTTCGGAAGCTGTCAAATAATAACAATGTAAACATTGTTAGTTTTCTTTGCAAATATAAATAAAACCAAAGATTAAAGTAGTATTGTTGACAATATTATATAAGTGAAATTTATTCCGTAGTTTGTAAAATGAATATAATAATAAAAACCGGGTTTGAAACTATAACACATAATATTAGTTTCCAACCACAAACTGAGATAAAATTCAATAAATAAGTATTAGCCGAGCATGTAAGAACGCAACACGTTAAAATTTAACAACGCAACAACAGTCATGGCCCATTTCTTTGCTTTGATTTTATACTGCAATCAACACTTGACAGCCGATCATCCGCATTTGTTTCCGATTTCTGCCGTGTTGTGCGCTGCGGTCGTTATCTGTCTGCCACTACTCGCTTTGCACATAGCCAATAGTAAATCGAGGTCCGTGTTGTAATACATTCCATACAACCCTTTGGAATACATTCTCGATAACAGCGAGCGGAAGCACAGGAGAGAAATCTTAGATCACCCACTCTATGATCTACAAAGAACCAAAATTCACTCAATATTATTCACCAAGTATATAGGCGCGAATATAATCAAAGACAAGCTCGAGCTTACCTTTGTTATTTTACTCGACGTTTCGACGCAGTTGCACGCATCGTGGTCACGAGTGGACATGAAGCTTATCTTCAATTATATTATTTTAAATTATATTATATTCGGGTAATAAGGTTAACGCGAAGGGCACCCCTTCGCAGTGTTATGGAGAGCCAATTGATGTCGAAAAAGGCAAGATTGGCTGTCCATGACGCATGTACGGGAGTGAAAGTTGAGTATGGCAGATGAAGCATAAAAGTAAAGTCAATGCCGTAGAAATGCGGTCATTGCGGAGCATGAAAGGCGTGACATTGAATGACAAGATAAGGAATAGTCTATTAAGAGAAAGATGCGGTTTGAAGGAAGATGTAGTGACCAAGATTGAAAAGGGCATGCTTCGGTGGTTTAGGCATATGGAGAGAATAGATGAAAGTCGATTGACGAAAGAGATTTATACGGGTGATGTAATGGGCCGGATGAGTAGAGGTCGCCCCAGAAGGACATAATATGTTGACCAGATTGGTGATGTCCTGGCCGAAGGTGGCGTGAAAAGTACTCGAAACCGGAGGTCATGTATGAAAATTTGTATGAATGTAGATGAAGCGAAAGGGATATGTCAGGACCGTGTCAAATGGAGATCTGTAGTCTCTGCTTACCCCTCTGGGAGTCAGGCGTGAAGTGTATGTATGTATGTATTTAAAAGTAGTATATACCCGATGAACAAATATTGTGTGAATTTTGGTTCTTTGTAGACCATAGCGTGACTGATCTAGGATTTCTTTCCTGTTTTTCGGATACTATTAATAATTATTGAAGCCTCATTAATTATAACGAGGCGAAAATTTATTCTAAAGGGTCGATGACCCGACGGACCACGATTTATTGTGGCCACAATACAGTTCTTTATGACAGATAGGTGTACAAATGAGAGTAAAAAAAAAATAATTTAAGGTAAAGTAAGGTTGTAGCTCTCGTTGTGAAGTGCGTGTGTCATCATAATCATCATCAGCCACATTTACCTCCACTGCTGGACGAGGGTCTCCGTCAATGATTTCCATAATAATTTTGGGGGTAATGCTAAAAATGAATGTGTAATAATTAATCGCATTACATGGAAGGTACATGGATTTACAAGAAATATTTTAGATAGCTAGGTTTGTGGGATCCAAGACAGAAGTCTAAGCCCCCGGAACCTAGCCCAGTCATCACTGATTGAGCTCTTGTCTATTCTGGATGCCGCTGTAGATCTTGGCTCTAACAGGAATCACAGTGGTGGGAATGTGGGTAGGAATATCCCGGAGTTAGGTTTCACACGTATTTCGACACAATATTTTGACGCATCCTAGGTAGGCTATTCAGGATTAATCAGTGTTTATGTACCGATAACTTTGGTCCATGAAAGACTATCAGAAATCAAATTTTCATCACTTTAATCTGCAATGACGAACAATATGGCAGCCATTTTTGGTTTTAATTCCTCATTGAGTCTACTAGATGACGCTACTGTCGTTTAACAATGCAATTGGAATACACTATAAAAAATTTCAGTGAAATTGATTAATACGAATCGAAGGTTCGCGACTAAATAGCGTTGACATGTGATTGACTGGATGTTCGTGAACATTAAAACGCTCTATATAGAGCGACCGAAAGCATTTTTTATTTACATTCAGCCAGTATAAGTCGGTATAAAAAGTTCTGACATGTTGTGAAACTAAGTAATTTTAAAACCGAAAAGTGAAACCAAATATGAAATGGCATAGCATTTTATCGTTTTTTCATCGAAATGATGTAGAAGCACGTAGATCGATATTATTAGAAGAAGAGCACGAAATTGAATAATACGAATCGAAGGTTCGCGACTAAATAGTTTTAGCTAGAGTATTAAAGTTAGGGCGCTTTAATGTTTACGTGTATGTTAATGTGTACGTATAGAGCGACCAAAATTCATTTCTTTTTACATTCAGCCAGGATAGGTCGGAATAAAAAGTGCTGACATGTTGTTGAACTAAGTAATTTTAGAATCTGTTTATTAAATGAAAATATGAGGTTTGAAAGTGGGGAAAAAAGTCAACTTTATACAAATATGTTCAAGTGGGGTATCAAAGGAAAGGGCACGATACGAATATTCAAAATCGGAGGTTTTTTAAATTTGCAATTTAATAGTTTTCGAAGAAAATCCCTCTTTAACTCTGGGATTGGCTGATACTTAAAGTTTAGTAATGTACAATGTTTTTGGTATTTCGTGGAATATATTTTTTCCGCGAATTTCTCTCAAATGGGATAAACGATTAATTACTCGAGGCCTCTCAAGGGTTAGCGGTTACACGTTTATTTACGTCGCACGTAACAAAACCACGCCAACCAACCAACACGTAAATATGCACTTTATTATAACCAACGTAAAACACAGATTCGCACCGACAAGAGCGCCAGCGCCGTGGGACGAGTTGCGGACGGTCGATCAGATGGGACCAGTGTGCCCTCAGAGACTGCCCGACATATCCAACGAGACCCTGGCCCTGGAGAGGATGCCCAAAGGCAGACTGGAGTACCTCAGGAGACTGCTGCCGAGGCTGAAGAACCAGAGCGAAGACTGCTTGTACATGAACATTTATACACCGGTGCAAGGTGAGTTGTCTAATGATTTATTTACTTTTTTAAGTGGCTTCAAAAAAGGAGCCTATCGCATTTCGAATGTATTATTATACACACATCAAAAGTGTCTAGGGATCAAGAACATTTTTAGCTCTAAAAAAAAATCTAGTTTATGTAAATCAAATCTAATCTTCTGGATTGGTCTCCTACCTAATTCCCCATGCCTGTATCAATGACTTATCACCATATTTTGAATAAAATATGAATGAATTCAGTTTTTGTAAAATATATTCTTGATTGCAATCTTCTAAAATGTTGAACCCTAGACACTTTTGATATGTGTACTAGCTGACCCGGCAAACGTTCTTTTGCCAATACCTACACAGTATTAACAGTAGTATGAATGTAGATGAAGCGAAAGGGGTATGTCAGGACCGTGACAAATGGAGATCTGTAGTCTCTGCCTGCCCCTCTGGGAGACAGGCGTGAAGGGTATGTATGTATGTATTATTAACAGTGTTTCTCTGCTGTTATATGCATGTATCATACATATAAACCTTCCTCAAGAATAACTATGTCTATAAAAAATAAGCATCGAAATCCGTTGCCTAGTTCTAAAGACCTAAGCATACATAGGGACAGAAAGCTGAGTCGCACGATGTGTGATATAGCAGCCAATCACCGCTCGTATTTGTATGCCGTGTCTTTCTTGACCACCGAAGGGGTTTTAGTCGGTGTCATCATCATCAGCCCATACCCGTCCACTGCTGGACATACGTCTCTCCAATTGTACGCCACTGTGATCTGTTTTCGGCTTCTCGCATCCAGCTTCTGCCAGCCATCTTGCGTATATCATCAGTCCACCTTGCTGAGGGCGTCCTACACTCCGTTTGCCGAGACGCGGTCTCCACTCGAGAACTCGTTTTCCCCAACGGTCATCCGTTCTACGGCAAATATGGCCGGCCCACTGCCACTTCAGCTTGCTAAAACGATGAGCTATGTCGATGACATGATTTAGTCGGTGTGAGCCCGAAATAACCTACGTCACTCCCTGGCTGGGTACCCATTACGGATTCGCTCTCCGTAATCAAAGAAAAGGTGTATTTGACGGCCGGCATGGACTAATGGTCAGGACATTTGCTTCTAGGACGACGGACTCGGATTCGATTTCCGCCACGGGCTTTGCTTTAGTGATGAGCTGAGGCATTTGTTGTTTGCATCCGGTGTTTTATTTATCTATGTATATATGTATTTAAAAGTGTTTATGTAAGTATACCAGTCTCTGGCACCCATTGTACAGGGTATCCTAGTTTGGGGTCATATGACCGTGTGTAAAAAAAGTCTCGGCATATTACTTGCATTATTTTAATTTAATTAAAATCCATTTAATTGACATTGTGCGTATGTGGTCCAGTTGGTCGGATACTTGACTTGTGATCGGGAGGTCACGAGTTCGAGTCCGACTACTGGACGTGTACCAATGGGACTCTTTTTCAGAGCCTATGTATACAACGCAACGCACGTACGGTGAAAGAAAACATCGTGATAAAACCCGCACACCATAAGGTGTGTGAACCCTATAACGGCGATGGGCTCACCTCCTGTCACGTTGGGTTAAATACGCTTGGTGAACTGTGGGCATTTGCTTTAGCAAGTACCTCTGCCTACACCGCTTTGGGATTAAAAGGCGTGAAGTGTATTTTTTATTTTTTTATTTTTTGTCTGAATAAGTAAACATCAATCATTCAGCCGTTCTAAATCTTAATCTTCAATGTCAATCATCTAATTGACATTAGCTATAAATGAGGATATACTTAAAATAATTACTTAAAGTAAATTGAAATGATGGGAGTTTATTTGCAGTCCCTCTTTCCCATGATAAAGCGTTTTGGGTTCGATGTACCTTTTCCTGATCTTCGTCAAAGTTCATAATGTATTATAGTGACGGTGTAACTTCTTACGTCAAATAAAAAACAATATTTACTAAAAGACGAGTTTTCGTAAATAAATCAATCGTAATGAAAAGGATCGATCGTAAAAACAATATAATAATAACCGATATCTTTTATTTATACGTCTAAGGAAAATTACAAAAAGGAACGAATTGTATTTATTTTATGGATGTTTGTAAAGAATAAACTCAAAAACTACTAGGCAGGTTTTGAAAATTCTTTCACCGTTGAGAAGCTACACTATCCCCGGATGGCATAAGCTTTTTTTTATCCCAAAATTCCTACGGGACAATAAACTTATATTTCTATTCAGAAGCAGATTTAGCTTTAAATAATGCAGGCTCTCAGTTCGACAGAAGCAATTAAAATATAAAAATAAAAAAAATAAAATACACTTCACGTCAATGGGCGTTATGTTCATCCATAAATAGATGAAAAGAAAAAGAAAATACTTAGTATTTATTAACTTGAAGGTTATGTAATATAATGTGTTAGTAATATAAACTTCACGCCTTTTCATCCCAAAGCGGAGTAGGCAGAGGCACTTGCTTTTACAAGCAAATGCCCACGGTTCATCAAGCGTATTTAACCCAACGTGACAAGGGGTGAGCCCATCGCCGTTACAGGGGTCACACACCTTGTGGTGTGCGGGTTTCATCACGATGTTTTCCTTCGCCGTACGAGCGTTGCGTTGCGCATATAGGCACTGAAAAAGAGTCCCATTGGTACACGTCCATTTGCCGGACTCGAACCCGCGATCTCCCGGATACAAGTCAAGTATACGACCAACTGGACCACAGACGCTCTATAATTTCACCGAAAGCGAACAAACGACTAAGATGCCTTCATTACCATGATTTTATCCTCACAATACCGTGTTTAAAGCATAGCACTTCCTAAAAACATATTAATTCACGAACCATTTTCCTTAGACCCAAGATGAAGTACAATTCGAAATAGCTAAAAAAAGTACACATTACGAAATCTGACGCATTCGAACTGTCCCTATATATACCGGTAAAACTGAGCCGATGTTACCGGATATCCTGTAGCGATTTGTCGATTTAAGTCCATATCAAAATTGTATAAAGCAATCTCGTACTTGGCCCTCGTTGTGTGGTGAAATAAAATTCATTCACTTCCACTGTATACTCTGAGCTTCAATATCGATGAAACTGTACGAAGTGTCAGGTCATGAAAATAATTTATTGTACAGATTAGTGTGTCCGCGATACATCAATGGCTTGCAACCTAAGTAGAATGTACCAATTTTAACAGAGCTGTGTCATGTAGGAGAACATTTGCGTTGGAGGCTCAAGCAATTTTGTATAGCTCGATACGCTTCGGTACTAGTACATTGGGACCATTCGCGTGTAAAATGGAAACATCGCCTTTCCGTTCTCAACGGGAACAACGTTTTAGTTGTTTAGCTTTCACTCGCTGACTCTATATTTACTTGTAGCTACTGTTGTAACGAACCGTTGGTTGTCATTTTGAATTTCATTTTTTTTTTGTATACGTGATTGCGTATTAAAATAACTACAGTGGAATTCTAAGAATTAGCATATTTTATCATTAAGAACAAGCGTTTGACCACCATCCTGCCTGATGTTAAGTAGTGATGGTGGAGTGTGGTCTACGATGGAGCACGCTTGTTCATTAGGTACTTATTCACCTGCGACTTGAATAGCTTCAGACTCTACTGCGCAGGAAACACAGACTCCGGCAAGTCATTCCACATCCTAGCGGTTCGCACTATGAAGATAGATGCAAACTATTTGGTTCGCGTAAATTTAGCATTATTTTGTTGTGCATATTTGTTTGGCGAGTGACGTAGAGAAACACTTGGTCCAGTAAGATAAAGTCAATCAAAAGTTTATCTACTGATGGCGCCGCCATAATTGATTTGGGACTTTTGGCTATCAGCTTACGTCTAGGCTATTGTCCATCTGAGCCTGAATTAAAACGGCAGGTTGGCTCTTAGCCTAGGCAACATTACAGTTCTCCAGACCTCTGGGACAATCCTACTAGAAAAAAATACACTTCATGCCTTTTAATCCCAAAGCGGAGTAGATAGAGGCACTTGCTAAGCAAGTGCCCACGGTTCACCAACAACGTGACAGGGGGTGAGCCCATCGCCGTTATAGGGTTCACACACCTTGTGGTGTGCGAGTTTCAACACGATGTTGTCTTTCACCGTACGAGCGTTGCGTTGCGTACATAAGCTCTGAAAAAGAGTCCCATTGGTACAAGTCCAGTAGCCGATTCAAACCTGCGACCTCTCGGTTACAAGTCAAGTATCCGACCAACTGGACCACAGACGCTAACAATCATCGGCTTACGTCTAGGCTATTATACTGTCTATCTGAGCCTGAATTAAAACGGCAGG
>SJJU01071541.1:0-17081 GCA_012932125.1 Conopomorpha cramerella | reverse complement strand
CTATAACGGCGATGGGCTCACCCCCTGTCACGTTGGGTTAAATACGCGCGCGTGAACTGTGGGCATTTGCTTTAGAAAGTGTCTCTGCCTACCCCGTTTGGGATTAAAAGGCGTGAAGTGTATTTATTTTTTTATTTATTTTTTATTAGTCCCTATCCTAGTCCTGTGGCAGACGACCCAGGACGCTAGTGACGTGACGTTGGCATTTCTCCCCCAAATGATCGTGGAAGTGGGAAAATGGGGGAGGCCCTCGTCCAGCAGTGGACTTCAAGTGGCTGATGATGAAGTAACTTCCCCGCCCCTTCCAGGTGTGTCAGCAATGATATCGTTCCCGCACTTCTACCTCGGAGACCCGGCCCTGAGGGAACACTTCGAGGGTCTCGCTCCAGACGCGAGCAAACATGACTCCTATTTAGACATCCATCCGTCCCTTGGCATCGCACTCAATGGGAAGTCCAGGTGAGTTAATGCCATTATCATTGGCGACCTTAGAGAAAGAAGATGTAGTGACCAAGATTGAAAAGGGCATGCTTCGGTGGTTTGTGGATTTCTGGATTTTTTTTGTTGGAAAAAAGATATTATTATAAGGTGGTTAAGGTTTTATGATGGCAGACCATACAAGGCTACCAGATAAGGGGACCAGATCGAGGGACCAGATAAGGGGACCAGATAAGGGGCCAGATAAGGAGAACATATAAGGAGAACAGATGATGGGACCAGATAAGTGGACCAGATAAGGGCCCTTCTTTACCTGACTTTCACCAAATCTACTTCTTTCTTTCATATTTCTTTCAAGATATATCACAGAATCTCCAGAGTGTTTCCAAAATATTGAACAAAGTGGCCCTTAATCCTCACGCACGCTGAAATATTCTAGGATTTATTCAAATTTATCATGTCAACCCATCGACATCCACTGCTGGACATAGGTCTCCCCAAAATCGCGTCACAACGGCCGATCTGGTCCTTCTCTGCCATTATTTGACGGCCGGCATAGACTAGTGGTCAGGGCATCTGCCTTTAGGACGATGGTCGCGGGTTCGTATCCCGCCACGGACATAATGCTTTAGTGATGAGCTGAAGCATTTGTTGTGTGCGTCTGAGTGTTTTATTTATCAGTCTCTGGCACCCACAGCACAGGGTATCCTAGTTTGGGGTCAGGTGACCGCGTGTAAAAATGTCCCGGCCATATTTATTATTTCATTACATTGTTTTTACAATAGCACAACCAGGAGAACAGCAAAACGTCATCCATATCAGGTGGATTTGCCATTTACTCGAAACAAACGGTTTGCGTCCACTTTCATAGTGCGAACCGCCAGGATGTGGAACGACTTGCCGGAGTTTGTGTTTCCTGCGCAGTACAGTCTGAAGGTCTTCAAGTCACTGGGTACCTAATGAACAAGTGTGCTCCATCGTAGACCACATCGCTCATTAACATTATCCAGGATGGTGGTCAAACGCTTGTTCACAGCGATAAAAAACACGTGGTAGATTTCACCAGATACACTTACCACTGTTATACTGTTCCAGCTTACAGATCAACATGCAAGTGAAAAAGTCAAGGATGCAGAGCGCTGTCGACTTCTTGCCTGATAACATTATACTGCCAATCGCGTGGCTTGAAGTGGTAAGTTTTTTATGACTATCGGGAGTTTTCAAACTCCAAAAGTTTCTTGTCTAGATGTCGCTAGTAGATATATAGAGAGACTTCTGTCAGTTATATTTGGATAGTATTTAAACGTGCATCAAAGAAGTCTAACCTAACTAAAATAATAAACTGTACATCAAAATTACTAACTTGCACACCTAATTGCCATTCTGATGATAACTTTGGCTTTTTAGGTGTGCAAGTTAATAATTTTGATGTACAGTTTATTATTCTCCGTTATATTTTAGTGCGTTTTTTTATTATTTGGGTGAGTTATTTAGACTTCAGACACTTTAGTAAGTAAGAGAAGTTCTGCTGGGGTGGAGACACGTGTTTCTATTCGGCCTGTCAGGAAAAACGGTAGCTAATGATTACATATTTATTCAATAAAAATCTTCTTTTCTTTTCAGGCAATAGAAGAATTACCAGAAGAAGTGAGGACGCTAGTATACCACGGAACATACTCCACGGCAGCTATTAGGCTAGTACTCACAGTGCTGTGCCTAGTATTGCTAGCTATTTCAGGCATTTGTCTAATACTAGTGCTAGTGAGGCGGAGAAAGCCAAAACCCTGCGTGTCTATTAAAAAAGTTCACTTAGAAAACTCCATAAACGCTAGTATCGTGGAGTGAGTTGCGTTAATTTAATAATAGATGGCGTTAGGGTTTTTTGTTGTACTGTAATGTGTAGTTCGACAAAGGTGTTTTGGCGTGTAAACTGCGTGTAAAAGGACCCCGAGCAATGGTCTTAGAAACGTTGTTGGGCTCGTGTCAATATGAACAACTTTTACTATGACGACAATGCGGGGAAATGACATGAAGTTAACATTTTGTTTGATGAAGCTTTCTTTTAAAACTGAACTTCTAACAAAATGGAACTTTCTTTTTCATTTCCCCGCATTGTCGCCATAGTAAAAGTTGTTCATATTGAAACGAGCCCAACAACGTTTCTAAGACCATTGCTCGGGGTCCTTTTTCACTCTGTACTGTGTGTTCATTTCCCCGCATTGTCGCCATAGTAAAAGTTGTTCATATTGACACGAGCCCAACAACGTGTCTAAGACCATTGCTCGGGGTCCTTTTACACTCTGTACTGTGTGTTCATTTCCCCGCATTGTCGCCAGAGTAAAAGTTGTTCATATTGACACGAGCCCAACAACGTTTCTAAGACAATTGCTCGGGGTGCTTTTACACGCAGCTTGAAATGATAAATAAATACCCTACGAAACTGAATTCCACTATTTCTACACACCTTATGTTGATTTTTGCTGTGTATCAGTAACCAGAGACTAAAGACAACTTATCATAGTAAGCCTATATAATTACTAATTAAGCATTTCGTATTGGGTGCATTTCGGAGAGTGTGCTACGGAGTTGCATAACCTAATACCCCCATCGCGTTTTTACAATAGGACAACCAGGAGAACGGCAAAACGTCATCCATACCAGTTGGATTTGCCATTTACGCGAACCAAACGGTTTGCGTCCACTTTCATAGTGCGAACCGCCAGGATGTGGAACGACTTGCCGGAATCTGTGTTTCCTGCGCAGTACAGTCTGAAGGTCTTCAAGTCACTGCGGTGAATAGGTACCTAATGAACTAGTGTGCTCCATCGTAGACCACATCGCTGCTTAACATGAGGCAGGATGGTGGTCAAACGATAAAAAAAATATGAAGACGTTATTTATCTAATATAGTATAGGTCAGAGCCTATGTACGCAACGCAACGCTCGTACGGTGAAGGACAACATCGTGATGAAACCCGCACACCACAAGGTGTGTGAACCCTATAACGGCGATGGGCTCACCCACTGTCACGTTGGGTTAAATACGCTCGGTGAACCGTGGGCATTTGATTATTAAGCAACCCAACCAAACCAAAATATAGGTACCTATTCATTCCAGTGACTTGAAGACCTCCAGACTGTACTGCGCAGGAAACACAGAATATGTGCATCATGCATGACAAATAATAATTCTTTAATAAAAACTTCTCAGTTAAGTAGGACTTAATATTATTCACGCAGGAATTTAGTTGCCATCTAGCGGAGAAAATTAGAACTGCATCGTCTATCAGAAAGAGGGACAGTCACTCCCTCTATAATGGTTTTTTAAAATGGAACTTTTGTTACATCGTCTCAAACTTTTTCGTCTGTGTGTTGCATGTCGCGTGACGGTCGGCCGCGGAGTAGGGATAAAGTGAGAGACGCTCATCAGAGCAGCCAAGGTCAATATGGCGGCGTCTATCAAACATCTTTAGTTAAATGTCTATAATGTGAAAAAAGTTTCACTTTTACCGTGGTTTCGTACAACTTTTTAAAGTGGAACTTTTCGATGTTCCCTATTAAGAAAGTCGGATCTACAAAACGGAACATATTCAGGAGAGAAGATAGAAGTTAGTTTTGGATATTAAAACTGAACTACTTGTGGTACATACTTCAAATTTACAACAGCTTATAATCTTTGGTATCTTTACGTGATGTAATATAATCATAAGTTTATAGATCTTAATATCGCCAATCTAATGGTGTAGAAAAGTACATATTCCTAAAATTGTACTACCGACATTTTTAATGGAAGGTTTTCTGACAGGTGGCTTATTACAGTTCTAAGAAATGTCAATAGATGGCACTACCTAGACAGGGTTGTCATTTCATATTTTTATTTTTTGTTGACAATTCTAAAATAAGTTTCACCTTAAGATCATGTCTGATTAGCGCCATCTGTGAGATGTTTTGTAACTACTTTTGACATATTTGAAGCTATCAGAAAACCTCTCATTGGGACCATCGTTTTATTACATCGTCTCAAACTTTTTCGTCTGTGTGTTGCATGTCGCGTGACGGTCGGCCGCGGAGTAGGGGGTTTCACTTTTACCATAGTTTCACAAAACCACAGTCACATTTTTCCGTTACGCGCCATCTTTTTTTAAATTTAAGACATTTAATGTTAACCTCAGTTTCTGATTGCAACTATCGGTCAATGTATAAAAGTTAAAGTGAAATAATTGTATTATTATCTGTGAAATAATAAAAATCCTTTTGTTTAAACTTTATCTAATTTAACTTTATTTAACCAATTTCTGGAAAGTTGCATGTAGATCATTTTGCGAAAAATAAGGCCATAAAGAAGTTTCACTTCTTACATGTGTACACTAGTACACGCACACATTTTTTTATCATAAGTCGTCATACTAAGTTGTCAGACTATAATATAAGTAAAAAACTACGTACAAAAGGTAGTTTGAATAAAAAAAAAATAGTTTTTAATCTAGGATTATTGAAAACGTGCTCAAGTGCTTAAGTTATACATAAGTAACACATTTTGTTAATAATTTAAGATAGATATAATTATTATAACAAATTAACTCGCATTGTTTTTTGCGTTGCTGGCAATACAGTGCGTAATGTTGCCAATATTTGTAAATCGAGTTTCAAAGTGAAGCATGAAACACTGTCATAACATTTTGTCACATATTTCAAAATCTACCACTGATGCCAACATATTTCTTTTTTGGCGGCCGTCACGGACTAGTGGTCAGGACATCTGCCTCTAGGACGACGGACGCGGGTTCGATTCCCGCCACGAACATAATGCTTTAGTGATGAGCTGAGGCATTTGTTGTGTGCGTCTGGGTGTTTTATTTATCTGTGTATGTATTTAAAAGTATTTATGTAATTGTATCAGTCTCTGGCACCCATAGTACAGGGTATCCTAGTTTGGGGTCAGGTGACCGTGTGTGAAAACTTATATTTATTTATTTATTTTGTATTGCGGTTGAGTTCATTTTTAAGATCTATTGAAAAAGATACACCAAAGCTGAAAGGTAACTTAAGCTGTTAATTCATTCTGCAAATACTGTGACTGTCAGAAATTACTACCTAAATAGAGAAAATACCATTTGTGACAAAATGGTGTGACAGCAAGGCTTTGATTATGAAAAGTTTCAAATAGCATTTAATATGTTTAATAGTAATATGGGGAAATTGCGAAAATAAGTACCTAATGGCTTATTGGATAAAGTGTCAAATGATTACATAAAAGACCACGGATGGCGCTGATGAAGCTAAAAACAAGTTGATTCAAATTGTGCGGTCAATCAAAAAAAATAACTCTATAGCTTTATCTTTGTTTTCTTTCTGACTGGTTACCTATGTATAAAAGCAATGCGTACTTGTGCGGTCTTTAGCTGTGACAATAATAATAAAGTACTAATCAATTCAATATTTTGTAGCTTTGTAAGCGCCATCTGTCATATAAAAACATCATAATTTTTTTGTTTTCTTTTTTTGACCAATAGCTCATTAAAACTGTATTTTAATGAAAATTGTCAATTTATCTAGCGATTCATTGTGAAATATTAGCCAGGGTTTCACAATGACACTGCGACATCTAGTGACAACAAAGGAAACTATTTTAAGCTGTCAGTGTGTTGTCAAAATAAGTCCCCATCTATTATTCGATAATCTATTGACGATTTCGTTTGTCTTAATAATGGGAAATTCGACGTTTTTATGAAAGATTTTCCAGCTAAGAACTGTCATTACTGTCAAATTTTGTTTGGAAAGTATTGATGTTTTAAGAACAGTAATTCCTGTTAAACTTTGTTTGGAGGCTTTGTGACGGGAAGCGATGAGATGCAAATGGCGTTCTTTATTTCTCATTTTCAAAATTAATTTTTCGCTGCAATTATTGCGTTAATGTGGTGGATTTAGTGTAATAATGTGCTGGTGATGAAAATAATGCTATGAGAGTGAGAAGTAATAGGAGAGGATCTCCTATTTGATCAATTTGTTATTCCCGTATAATGTTCCACGCAGCATTGAAATTGATGGTCCACCTCACATTTTAATATGTTTTTGACACGACTTTGAACTATTGACGACTTACTATGACATACTATAACTTGAACACGAAGAGACTACATGTTTGTGGCAGAATTGTCGGCTTTAAAGCTGAACATAAGAGCGAGAATCTGAACATAAGAAGAGGAAAAATAAAATAAAATAAATATTTTGTTTTCAATAAGTACCCATAGCAACAGCTATACATAAATAAATTAATAAATTAGACTATTAACTTGTCGTTCCCCGCGGCGTTACTCACGTTTCAGTCCCGTGGGAATTGCGGGATAAAATATGGCCAATTTTACTCAGAGATTGTGTAGGAATATTACAAATCTTTCATCGTTGTTTTTAGTTAGTTACTTTTAAATTCACTCAGTCCGTGTGACTTCGCGGCGCCACTGTCGCACTTTTGACTTTCGTCCTTGGCACAGTCATTTTGTGATGTAGTGTGGCATGTGTTGTGTTCTTCAAATATAATATGTATTTATTTATTACTATTAATTAATTTTATTGCATTTCAGAACGACAAAAAAAGTTCCGCAGTTATGGTATTAACATTGAAACTGGGTATTACGGCGCGAAAATTACAATACACTTAACGCATTTGAACTCCAAAGCGGGGCAGAGGCACTTGCTCAGCAAATGCCCATGCGAAAATTAACTAAATAAAAGCATTCAGCTTAGCAACGAAGGTATAATGTCAGTGCGCGTTTATGGAACAAAATATTTCACAGTTATTTATGGTAGTTCATCAGTCTCTGTCACCAGTAGTACCGGGTATCCTAGGTTGGGGTCACAAGACCGTGTTTGAAATATCCGGAAATAAAAATATGCGTTTGTTACGTGTCTTACAAACTACTGCAGTAAAAAATGTATCTATATAGAAAAAAAAATTAAGTATTTTTTTTTGCAGTGTCATGGATAAAGATAAAGTAACCTAAGGGACGTTACTACAAATAAGTCATGACTATGTAAGTTATTTAGTTATCCACGGAATTTAAAAGACTCACGATCGATACCAAGAAAGTTAATGATGTACAAAATGAAAAAAACATTACTAGATTCAATATTCACGTACCGTAGGTATATGGGGTGCATGAAATTATAAAATCTACAAATCATCTCATAAAACATGTATGATGGCGAAACTACTAAAAAAATCAAAAGGCATCACCGCAAATTTAGGCTACTTAACAGTTAAATATATAATAATAATAAGAGCGTCTGTGGTCCAGTTGGTCGGACACTTGACTTGTAACCGGGAGGTCCCGGGTACGAGTTCGGCTAATGGACGTGTACCAATGGGACTCTTTTTCAGAGCCTATGTACGCAACGCAACGCTCGTACGGTGAAGGACAACATCGTGATGAAACCCGCACACCACAAGGTGTGTGAACCCTATAACGGCGATGGGCTCACCCCCTGTCACGTTTGGGTCAAATACGCTTGGTGAACTGTGGGTACTTGCGCTTTATCAAGTGCCTCTGCCTACCCCTCTTTGAGATTAAAGGCGTGTATTTGTGTGGCGTGTAAAGTGTATTTTTTTTAACAGTTAAATTTAATGGGGTTTTGTTGGCTTAAGAGTTGGCTGGTCGATCCTTTTTTACTTACCTATCTATCTATCTACGTCTAACACTTAATACAGATTACACAATATAACCTAGTAAGTGATATGCACCTACTTCCGTACATGTGCATACGTTTTTATTTCACTATCTTTAACTAAAACTTTGTACTAAATTTATTTTTAAATTAATTTATCTTATCTTTATCTTACCTAATTTCGTCTTAAAAGCACAACAGCAAGAAACAAAGCACAAACTTCTTATAGTTTTGCACAGGCCGTCAGTCAAGATTGTTCAATAAAAAAGGTATATTTATTACGTGGCTAATTTATTTAGTATCACCCAATACTCAAGCTACATATGGGTGCGCCGCCACTATATTCATCCCCATTCACGAACTAAGCTTACCTACTACGTATCCACATAATAATGCACCCACTCAACGAAAGCCCCATCACGAATCTCTTTAACATCACACTATCAATATCTATCATGTCGTAACTTATCAGTCATAACCCTGAAAGGCATCTGCTTGAGGACAGGCGGCCGTCAGAGGGGTTGGACCGCCAAATGGTGATGTTCGAGCCCGTCAGTATGTGGCGAGCTCCCGCCAAAACAGACCGCGCACCAACTGCGACGCTCCCGGCCGATCCTTCAACTTTATACGCGGGAAACTTGAAAAAGTTTTTCATTGCGTCGCACGCTGCCTTATAACCAGCCAGTACGTCATGAAGAGCTAGGGACTAGATTGAAAGAGGTTTATGAATACTCTTTTCGTGTTTATTCGGATTTGAGGGTGAGTTTTTGCGTGACATTTTTTTAAATAAAATTATATCATTTAATTTAGTTTTTTGGGTTCATAGTTGTTTTTTTTTTGTCGTAGTACAATGATTAGTACCTACTTTATACGTCTTCTTGCTACAATACTTTATACAATGTCGTATTAATTGCCGGCTTAATACGCCACAATCGAACTAGTTACTCATGTTCTATGCTTCAAAAATAAACTTATAATTAACACATTTTCACATCAATTATTCATAGCTTACAATTAAATGGCTAAGTAATTAGAAGCTAGTGAGTAACGAGTTTTAATCGCAGTAAGGTACCCTTGGGCCAATAGAGCAAGCGATTAAATATTTGAACTGCAAGTTAACCGTCTTAGCCGGTGCTGTTAATTAGAAGTAAGCTACTCGAACGATTTACACTGCGTCGTCAGTAGTTAGAATAGGTAGCTGGCTTGGGAATGCAATTTGCAGACGACTCGCTCGCACCTCTAGATAGAAGTGCCTCTTTAAACGGCACAGAAGGCTTTACTAGTAGCTCTTGCCTTTATTAATTGTTTTTTAACTACGTACATTGTCTCAAATAAGTTTTTTGATTTCTTTTTTGTTTACGACTCGGCGAGTTGTGTCGGACTTCCTTTTGTCTCAATTAAATGAATAAGAGTACAAACAGTGTACTGGAACTTCATTCTTCTTTGTGGATGGGTGACACTATACTCATGGTTTATTGCAACGATAATAATTAATAATTATTAACCTTACCTATACTATTGAGAGTGCCAGAATAAGAAATAGTGTGATAAGAGAAAGTTGCTTGTTTGTTGTAGTGAACAAGTTTGAAAAGGGAATGCTTCGTTGATTTGGGCGTGTGGAAAGGATGGGTCGCGATTAATGGAAGAGATTTATATTGGTGATGTAAGGGACCAGTTGAATAGAGGTCGCCCAACAAAACCTGGCGGAAGGGGACTTGAAAAGAACTTGACACTGGAGATCATCTATGAAAAGATGTATGAATGAGATGAAGCGAAAGGCATGTCAGGACCTTGACAAAAGGAGATCTGTAATCTCTGGCTACCACACTGGTAGGCAGGCGTGAAGTGTATGTTTGTATGTTATATTATTCCCAAAGCCGTTACTACAAATGGCATTAAAATAACGTAGTAGAAACAGTGACACTAGTACTAACAGTATTTCAATCAACGGTAATGCTCAATGGGGAGTGAGACCCACAATTGTTTTATTTTTTCTTAATTCCCGCTCCCTGAACCGCGCCTCAGCTCTTTTTTAACTTCGCTTGGTTCTATTCATTACTTTTTATAAGGCGTTTTACTTTTAACAAAGTTTTTAAAAATACACTGCACGCCTCTTAATACTTAAGAAGCAGTAGGCTGAGGCACCAATCAAATTTAGCCTTACATTGGGTGGGCCTATCACTCGTCAAAGGATTCACTCACCTTGTGGTAAGATTAATCACGATGCTTTCCTTCTCCATATTGCAAGCAAGCGAGCATCGTAACATTCCTAGTACAGTTTCATCCTGGTATTTGACCATTGGGTCTCGGATCCTGAATGGAATGACCTTCCAATCAAAGTACCATGCAACTAGTGTAGCTTAATTAATGGTAAATTTTATTGATTCACGCCAGATTTCAATGTTGTCGATACATTGATGCTTTTGTAAGCAAACGAAGTAAGCTTTGTTTCACATGTTTTGTAATAAAATAAAGTAAGCTTCGTTTACATTTTTGTCCAACAAAAGTATCAATGTACCACATTTATACAGTAATTATAACATTACGACGAAACGACTATTCCAATAGCAAACTTGGCCTCCTGGCGCAACAAGGTCCGTCCGGCTCAATTATACTGGGATTAGAAACTGAAGTTTTCCACACAAAGCCTCCTTTTCTAACGTAATGTAGATGAGCACTAAGAAGAAAGTTCTGAAAACTCAACATTTAGATGGATTAAAAGTTTTTTTATGGGAACAACCGAGGATAGAGGCGCGAGTTAAGCTGGTGGAATTTATGTCTTCAATATGTTTTTGGCGAAAGTTCCAACGCGGTTTCTAAACATTCTTGAATATAATTTTGTTCTAAATACTTCTAGATTTGAATGTACTTACATAAAATTATTATTATTATTACAAACCACTATTTTCCCACTGCAGGGCAAAGTACTATCTCCCCTCCTTCCTTACATAACATAAATTAAAGCAAGTAATTCTTTACTTTACATATCCTGAGGTACATTATGCAGGTTTACAGAATACGATTATTTAAAAACAACATATATTTTATGCATCCTAGTAAGACAATGTTGTTATTATATTGTTTCTTCTGTTGGCATATGTTGTTAATAGACAAATAACCTGCATGCATTAAGGAATATCTCAAAAGAGTCACTCGATAGACGTTCCTGGTAAAATTATTTAAGAAAAAGTTAGGTATTTAATTCCAAATTAATGAACTAAAATAAAACTTTCTTCATTACTTTCGTACATAACTTATCGTCACAAAAGATTATGGGATTCTCCTCAGGAACTTCCTCAATTAAAATCACAAATTTTATTTTTTATCTCCAAAAATACTTTTGATACAATAAGTAAAGTAAGTAATGCACATGTTTTCGTAACTAAGTGCAGCGGAAGCTGCTATCGAAATCTATAAATTTTACACATGAATTTAATTTTTACTTCCTTATGTACGTACCTTATAAAACAAACAAAATAAAGACCAGCTCAAAAACTGATAACCTAAGTAGGTAACTTCTATTAAACTTCTGTCTAACCATACCCCAGTAGAGAATAGTTTATAAAGTCATGTGACCCACTAAACGTAAACCATATTATAGGTAATTACACATTTTAGTACTGTTAATAATTTTTTTCGTAATAAAGTAACCATCGCAATTAAACTCGTTGGTTAATTTCATAGTAAACTCTTTCCCCTTTTATATAAACAATAAATATAATACATAACAAGTTTGGAATTGTATAAATTCCCACCTACTATTTTGCAATGCAAACCCGACTAAAAGCTAATTTAACCTTTTCGGCAACAGATCCCATCCGCCGACGTGACAACAATAAAAGTAAAACTTCAATAGTCATATTTTAAGTTTCCACGAAAGTACGTCATACGAAACTACCTAATTGAGTTACACATAATTACTTCCAGACTTCGTAGACTACATACTACCATACTACAGAACGACTGAACGATCTCTCCACCATCAAAATTCTGTTAACCACATTACTTAGTAGGTATTTACCTCGGTAAGACGTCAAAACAAGTCTGAATCGGATAGCTGGGTAAGAGTTTACCGGCGATGTTCCGGCACCGAAGGCAAGTTAGCCTGCGGACGGCAAACTTACACCCGTCTTACCCAAGATAGCTGGACCGTCATAATGCCTGGCGTTTTGATACTGTGAGTTGTGGGAGACGGTGAACGGACCGAGTTGTACTGTACAGTCTCCCTTAGTAGCTTATCTGATCTTGAACGAATTGATATTAAAGCCACGTATACATTTGTCTGATGTAATTTGTCGTGTGAACATAATCATCTAAAAAAGATGTTGAGGGATCGCGGTCACGACAGAAAGGCTGGAACATATTTGGCACAGAGGCTGTCGATAGCAATCCAACGGGGTAACGCGGCAAGTATATTAGGAGTGTTTGAACCCACTAGTAGTCTGTAGGTGGTAGGTTAGTTGTAATTTATATGACGGAACATGCTGTGGATGCCTTGTCTGTTTAGATGCATAAGAATTTTGACGAATCATGTGGTGGATACTGTTTGTAATTTATATTTAATTTTTTTTTGTTGGTCTTTTTTATTTTACTTTTGAATATACGATTACAAATCTTGTAAACTAATAGTTTACCGAGGAAATATTTAAATGTTTTGAAAAATCTTGGATCGTTAAAAAATATTGATTATTACTTCACTTATGCTATAGACCATTTTTTGTCCCACGGGACCGAATGACGTAAGTAATAACACGCGGTACAGCTAGTGTTAGATAGGTACATATATGGAACCGATACGTTTGGGATGCACCACGACACAGTTCTAGAAAAATGTATACATGGTGGATTCCAACACGCACGCAGGTTTTTCTTACATTTAGTCATGCACGTGGTATGTTCTTTCATAAAATCACTGAAACCCCCCTTGCGTAGTGAAAAGCGCGTTTAACTAAGGAACCTCATCATCATAACAGAAAGGTATCCTTACAATACCTTGAGATAGCGAAATTTTAAAACTAAAACGCAATGTAACTGTAAGCCTTAGTAATGAATTCTATTCATTTTGCTTCTCATATTGCGCGAAGAGATGTTGTTACCGGTGCGCAATGACTTCCGGGAAAGTTCATTGTTTGCTGTTTTTATTTACACCGAACACTCCTTTTTTATTCCTGTATGCTAGCTAACATGGTATTTTTGTGTTACAATATTTCTTCGCCAAAAAATCACGTCATGTTAATGTTGATATCCAAGATTTTGTATTATTTCATGTCATAGTATCATAATGTAGCGGTGAGACGGCGAATAGAATACATTGCTAGTCGCCACTTACACAGGACGGGCACCGCGGTCTCTGTGAGTTAAAACACAGAAAACAACCACTGCGATCGCCAACCTGCCTGCCAAGCGAGGCGATTATTGGCATCTACCCCCAAATGATCATGGATATCATTGGGTGAGGACCTCGTCCAGTAGAGGACATCACATGTGGCTGATGATGATGTCATAATATAATGTAGCTGGTCATATTCGGAGGGCATTAACTTGACCTGACATAGAGTCATAAATTGTGTAACTATGTATGTTTTATTGTTATACCATTGACTGACATGTAAAAGAATGAGTCAACATAATACACATGTGTAAATAAACAACAACACATAAGTTATACTATTTAGACATCGATAAGCAATCTTCTCAGAGCGCTGAACGTATATTGTCAATATTATGATTCGGAATGTGAGAGTATCGAGCCCCAACGACGATACAAGCAGACGCGAACGGCGTACATAATGACAGAGGTCCCGAGACCCTTCCCCTCGCGATTGCCTTTACCGCCATCGAGAACGATACTGATAAGAGCACTTTGCCATTTTCTAGAACATGGGCCCCAGAAATCTGGATGTACTGTAAATGTAAGCTGAGCAACAGGAAATATGAGGGACCCTTGGTGGCCGGTGTACTTACTGGCCATTTTTATGCTCGGCTTGGACTCCAAATTTGTGGGTAAGGGATAGTTTTTTTCTTCTATTTTACGCTTTTCGATTAAGTTCATTTCTATTTCGTTTGGTTATTTGCTGTTTGTGGAATAAGATCAAAATTATTATAACTTTTGTGTAAACTAACGAATTGGATAGCTAGTACAGTGGATAAATGTGCAATTAAAGTAAATACCAGCGTCTGTTTTTACTGAAAATATGTGTTTCATACCTTTCTGTATACGTCCAATTGTAGGGTGGGCATCGGTTATCGAACGTTTACGTTTTTTACTTTTGTTTTTCAACTGTCAAAGCATACGTGACTCATCAAGCTTTGTGTTATGCTACTGTATATCTAGCAGATAAGAACACTTATAACGAGTTATTCTGCACCTCTCGGGACATTATATTGTACTGAGTGGATTCTGAGTTTTTATTATTGTATGCCTATATAAATAAATTAGTCATCCTGTCCACTAAGCTCGGCGAACTCAATCCCGGAGAAGTTTGCAATAATGCTACTAGCATGAAATTATTGTATTATTTAAAACAGTCATAGATATAATGTAATTATCATATCTATAAAATATTGCAATACTCCAAATTTGCGTAAAAATCTAGTCTTTTTGTGCGAATATAACAAATATCCGTACAAACTTTCCGTTTACAATTTTATAGAATTGTTGTACATTTAGATTTTTTTTCTATTGCGTGAACATGTGCAATGCATACCGACAGAGTTACAGGTATATTATTGTTGGAAATAGAGTATATGTCAGTAAAAAGTTGCAAAATTTTGCAGCCATTGAAAAAAAAATTGGGATATATAAATGAACAGGATTTGTTTCAGGAGAAGCTTTTCAACCGGAATTCGGTGAACCACTGACGAATTTAACCGTTCCCGTCGGAAGGGACGCTGTGTTCCGGTGTCTAGTTCAAAATTTGGGCGGATACAGAGTGAGTTAATTGTTTTATTATATTATATTTATTATACATATATTACTAGTTTACTGGATCCCTCTGCAGGGCAAAGGCCTCTCTTCCCTTTCTTCCTCTCTTCCGATTCTTGCGCTGAGCGTTTTTGTTCTGGCGGACGACCCGTCGCATCCCTCTCTTCCGCG
Source organism: Conopomorpha cramerella (assembly GCA_012932125.1). Classification (NCBI taxonomy): domain Eukaryota; kingdom Metazoa; phylum Arthropoda; class Insecta; order Lepidoptera; family Gracillariidae; genus Conopomorpha; species Conopomorpha cramerella. Next base: position 1,885 of record SJJU01071541.1, on the reverse strand, counting down.
GGGCGGCCCGTTGTCTATTTTGTCACCTCGAGGCTTGTTTTGCTGAGGTCTTGCAGCATGGATTGTAGCTCAAGGGCTGAGTTGGAAAAAAGGACAATGTCGTCGGCGAAACGAAGGTTCGTTAACTTCGCCTCACCGATTTTAACGCCTCTTTTCTCCCAATTTGGCGACAGCTTGCGGAATACTTCTTCCAGAGTGCTTGTGAAGAGTTTTGGAGAGAGGGGGTCACCCTGCTTTACACCTTTGGTAATTGAAAATGTAGGACCAGTAGACTGTAATTTAATTGCGGCAGTACTGTGCATGTAAATGTTTTTAATAATGTTTGCGTCATTGGTATTGTGCAAAAGCGGTACAGTAGTGGCAGAGAGATAACGCCCGCAGCGCACAACACGGCAGAAATCGGAAACAAATGCGGATGATCAGCTGTCAAGTGTTGATTGCAGTACAAAATCAAAGCAAAGAAATGGACCATGACTGTTGTTGCGTTGTTAAATTTTAACGTGTTGCGTTCTTACATGCTCGGCTAATACTAATTTATTGCATTTTATCTCAGTTTGTGGTTGGAAACTAATATTATGTGTAATAGTTTCAAACCCGGTTTTATTATTATATTAATTTTACAAACTATTGAATAAATTTCACTTAAATATTGTCAACAATACTATTTTCATATTTGGTTTTATTTATACTTGCAAAGAAAACTAACAATGTTTACATTGTTATTATTTGTCAGCTTCCGCAAATGTTGTAAACGCTACGCGTCGCCACCGTCGCGCACATAGCCAATATAGTTGGAAACTGTTATTACAAAGATTAATTAGTATAACATCAAGTATGTCTACATCAAAGAACAAATAATAAAGAAAAATTTTGCATATCTATATTGCTGCCATTGTGCGAAAAATTGTGAATGGGTTGCCATGACACAAAATATTAGCTCATTTTATAGAATAGAGAGAGAACGACTGGAGTAAAACAGGGATCGACTACGCAGTCGTCAATATACTATGTTAATTGAAATTACTTTTTAGTAAGATTTTAATGTTCCTACGCACTGTGACAGTCTAAAGTGATATTAGTCAACCCAAAGTTTGTGATAGAGACGTATACGACGCCGATATATATATACACAATTATACGAGTATATAAAAGAAAGTCGTGTTAGTTACACTATTTATAAAGTTAAGAACGGCTGAACCTATAAGGTTGAAAATTGCTAGGCATATAGCTAAAGATGTGGACACAAACATAGAATACTTTTTATCCCGATCCTGTGGGACGACTCGCTATACAGAGTGTAAAAGGACCGCTAGCAATGGTCTTAGAAACGTTGTTGGGCTGGTCAATATGAACAACTTTTACCTACTATGGAAAGAAATGTGGGAAAATGAAAAAAAAATGTTCAATCCCCATTCAAAATGTCATCGTCCGAGGCAAAAAATTGTATATGGAGATGTTTTTTTTTTCACTTTTCCCCGCATTGTCGCCAAAGTAAAACTTATTCATATTGACGATCCCAACAACGTTTATAAGAACAATGCTCGGGATCCTTTTACACGCAGTATTGAGGGTGATATAGTTTGTATGAAGTATTAATACAGAAACTACTCGAATGAAATCGCAGGCCGTCTACTACTTTATAAATAAGGCAAATAAAGTGAGTATTTTCTAAATCTATGTACCTAATGCAGGTAGGTTGGGTGAAAGCGGACACAAAAGCCATCCAAGCCATACACATCCACGTGATCACAAACAACCAGCGAGTCAGCGTCTCTCATAGTGGTCAGTCGGTGTGGAACCTTCACATCAAGAACGTGCAGGAGGAAGATCAGGGCCAGTACATGTGCCAGATTAATACAGATCCCATGAAAAGTCAGGTAAGTAC
>SJJU01071534.1:0-10076 GCA_012932125.1 Conopomorpha cramerella | reverse complement strand
GGGGTTGGGTACCGATAGAAAAATGACACTATTACGAAAATCAAGAATTACACTTTATTCAGGCACTATAATTACACAAACCAATTACAATCGTTAAACTAACACCGCTAATAAACACTTTCACAATCACACAATCACTTGTTAACTCTCTTTTATTTTCTCTCTTGATGTTCACTGTATCACTGTTTAGTTGAAACTGTCCCGCCGACTCGATCGTCCCTCTTTATATACCACGGTACACAATCCAGAACATTCGAGTAGGTTCAGGTACATTCTCGAGTCGACTTCTAATAATAATAATTAAATACCTAACCGTCGCGTCGGCCAGCCCGCGTGTTTATACCTACTCCAACAGTAGGTAAGTAGATTTATACCTACTTGTGAGTCGCGTCGACGGCTCGCGTGTTTAGACCTACACCCAACAGTAGGTAAGTAGGTGTATACCTACTTGTGGTGAGGTAAGTACTTGTGGCTTCCGAAATATAACACACTTTTCTCGATCTTTCGAGATCCTTCTACTACATTGTGACGCATATAGGCACTGTGTAGTGGTTTGTATGCGTCGACTTGGATACTGGAATGTTCTTTAGGCCTCTCGAATGTTCGACGTACCTCTACGGCATTCTAGCCGTTGTTTCTTGACCCCGGGGCGTAACACTACCCCCTTCTAAAACGTGCTCGTCTCGAGCATGATTATCTCCATAGTATCGGGCCAGCCGGCCGACGTGCACAACCTTGCATGGACTGCGATGGGTTCTCTGTATCCGATACGTGACGTCGTTAATCCTGGTCACTACCTTATATGGTCCTTCCCAACGACGACGTAGCGAGTCACGCAACCACACTAGGGAACCCTCCTCGAACTGCGATTTATCAACTCTCCAGTCATGTCGCTTCCTCGTCGTGTTGCTGTTCCATAGTCCATTATAATGAACGCCACTGCGTATCTCTTCCAGCCCTTTGCATTTATCTCCAACGGTATCCGTAACGGAACCCCTGTTGACCAAGTCCCCCGGCTTCCGCAACTTCCTCCCAAGGCTTGTGCTATCGGCGCTTCTATGGGCCCTTTTCCTTTTTGGACAACTGGACCGCAAATGCCCGCGTTCACCACACTGATAACACCGCGGTACATACTCGCGGTCACGGAAAGGCACTTCACTCGCACAAACCTTTCTCACTGAAAGTGGCTTCGAGTCACGACGTACGGGCTCCACCTCCAATGCATGAGCTACTGCATCCTTCAAACTTCCATGATGCCCCAATCGAACAGCAGCTCTTACTTCCATATCACGAATACCATCGATGAAAGCTTGAAGTAGCATGCTGTCTACCAAAGAGGCGGATGCCGACTGGTACGCCTTTCTCACCAATGTCTCTATCTCCAAGGCCAACTTCTGCAGAGACTCGTTCCGGCCCTGGCTGCGATCCTTCAGCTGTGCTCTGAAAACGTACTCCAAATGTTGGTCTCCATAGCGAGTCTCTAGCGCCTCAAGTAGGCGGCCATATGTCCTCTCATCACCTAAGACTTCCAGTACAGCGAGAGCTTCGTCTCGTAGAGCCAGTGTGAATGCTGTCTTCGCCTCCTCTTCACTCCATCCATTGGCCTGACAGACAGAATCGAACTGCAACTTGTACGCATTCCACGAGGAAGTACCGTCAAACGGAGGTACCTTGAAGTTCCCACATGCCGGTACAGAGACCTCGGACATGCTGGTTCCGGCAGCCATCTTAACCTCCAATTTCCGTAAACGGTTCTCAAAGCCCTCCACCTTCTCATTGATGCCATGTAGACGATTCTCGAATTTGATGTCAATATCGGCTAGTTTCCCTTGTATTTCCGTTATCTCATTTTTCCATTCTGCAATGGCCTCTCGCACTTCACGGAGCATACGCGACTGCTCCTCCTGTTGATTACACAATTTCTTGTATTGTTCCTCCTGGGCTTCCCGGGCTTCCTGCTGGGCCTTAGCTTGTCTCTCCTCGGCTTCCCGCTGGGCCTTAGCTTGTCTCTCCTCGGCTTCCCGCGGACTGATACACAGCTTCATGTACTGCTCCTCCTGTATTTTAGCCTGTCTCTCCTGGGCTTCCCGTGCTTCCTGCTGGACCTTAGCTTGTCTCTCTTGGGCTTCCTTAAGGGCTCGAGATTGTTCCTTCAACAAAATCAGGATAGTGTTGAGGTCAATCTCGGCCTTCGGTCTTGGTGACGATGCCGGTGCAGTGACAGTAGATGGACCAGCCACGGCTGCCGTAGAGTTCTCCGCTGCACGTTGGCTCCGGGTCTGGACGCCCTCCGGTTCTTGATCTCGTGGAGTGATCGGCATTTTCTATCCCACTTCTGACACCAAATGCTACGTACGTGGGGGGTGGGTACCGATAGAAAAATTGCAATATTACGAAAATAAAGAATAACACTTTATTTCGGCACTGTAATTACACCAACTAATTACAATTGTTAAACTAAGACCGCTAATAAACACTTTTACAATCACACAATCACTTGTCAACTCTCTTTAATTTTCACCCTTGATGTTCACTGTATCACTGTTTAGTTGAAACTGTCCCGCCGACTCGATCTTTATATACCAACGGTACACAATCCAGAACATTCGAGTAGGTTCAGGTACTTTCTCGAGTCGACTTCTAATAATAATAATCAAATACGTAACCGTCGCGTCGGCCGGCTCGCGTGTTTATACCTACTCCAACAGTAGGTAAGTAGGTTTATACCTACTTGTGAGTCGCGTCGGCCGGCTCGCGTGTTTATACCTACACCCAACAGTAGGTAAGTACTTGTGTACTCGTGGCTTCCGAAATATACCACACTTTTCTCGATCTTTTGAGATCCTTCTACTACATTCTGTCGCATATGGGCACTGTGTAGTGGTTTGTATGCGTCGACTTGGATACTGGAATGTTCTTTAGGTCTCTCGAATGTTCGACGTACCTCTACGGCATTCTAGCCGTTGTTTCTCGACCCCGGGGCGTAACACTACCCCCTTCTAAAACGTGATCGTCTCGAGCATGATTATCTCCATAGTATCGGGCCAGCCGGTCGACGTGCACAACCTTGCATGGACTGCGATGGGTTCTCTGAATCCGATACGTGACGTCGTTAATCCTGGTCACTACCTTATATGGTCCTTCCCAACGATGACGTAGCGAGTCACGCACCCACACTAGGGAACCCTCCTCGAACTGCGATTTATCAACTCTCCAGTCATGTCGCTTCCTCGTCGTGTTGCTGTTCCATAGTCCATTATAACGAACGCCACTGCGTATCTCCAACGGTATCCGTAACGGGACGCTTGTTTACCAAGTCCCCCGACATCCGCAGCTTCCTCCCAAGGTTTGCGCTATCGGCGCTTCTATGGGCCCTTTTCCTTTTTGGACAACTGGACCGCAAATGCCCGCGTTCACCACACTGATAACAACGCGGTACATACTCGCGGTCACGGAAAGGCACTTCACTCGCACAAACCTTTCTCACTGAAAGTGGCTTCGAGTCACGACGTACGGCCTCCACCTCCAATGCATGAACTACTGCATCCTTCAAACTTCCATGATGCCCCAATCGAACAGCAGCTCTTACTTCCATATCACGAATACCATCGATGAAAGCTTGAAGTAGCACGCTGTCTACCAAAGAGGCGGATGCCGACTGGTACGCCTTTCTCACCAATTTCTCTATGTCCAAGGCCCACTTCTGCAGAGACTCGTTCCGGCCCTGGCTGCGATCCTTCAGCTGTGCTCTGAAAACGTACTCCAAATGTCGGTCTCCATAGCGAGTCTCTAGCGCCTCAAGTAGGCGGCCATATGTCTTCTCATCACCTAAGACTTCCAGTACAGCGAGAGCTTCGTCTCGTAGAGCCAGTGTGAGTGCTGTCTTCGCCTCCTCTTCACTCCATCCATTGGCCTGACAGACAGACTCGAACTGCAACTTGTACGCATTCCACGAGAAAGTACCGTCAAACGGAGGTACCTTGAAGTTCCCACATGCCGGTACAGAGACCTCGGACCTGCTGGTTCCGGCAGCCATCTTAACCTCCAATTTCCGTAAACGGTTCTCAAAGCCTTCCACCTTCTCATTGATGCCATGTAGACGATACTCGAATTTGATGTCCATATCGGCTAGTTTCCCTTGTATTTCCGTTATCTCATTTTTCCATTCTGCAATGGCTTCTCGGACTTCACGGAGCATGCACGATTGCTCCTCCTGTTGATTACACAGTTTCCTGTACTGTTCCTCCTGGGATTTAGCTTGTCTCTCCTCGGCTTCCCGCTGACTGATACACAGCTTCTTAATCTGTTCCTCCTGGGCTTTAGCTTGTCTCTCCTGGGCTTCCCGGGCTTCCTGCTGGGCCTTAGCTTGTCTCTCCTCGGCTTCCTTAAGGGCTCGAGATTGTTCCTTCAACAAAATCAGGATTGTGTTGAGGTCAATCTCGGCCTTCGGTCTTGGTGAAGATGCCGGTGCAGTGACAGTAGATGGACCAGCCACGGCTGCCGTAGAGTCCTCCGCTGCACGTTGGCTCCGGGTCTGGACGCCCTCCGGTTCTTGTTCTCGTGGAGTGATAGGCATTTTCTATCCCACTTCTGACCCCAAATGTTACGTACGTGGGGGGTGGGTACCGATAGAAAAATGCACTATTACGAAAATCAAGAATTACACTTTATTCAGGCACTATAATTACACAAACTAATTACAATCGTTAAACTAAAACCGCTAATAAACACTTTCACAATCACACAATCACTTGTTAACTCTCTTTAATTTTCTCTCTTGATGTTCCCTGTATCACTGTTTAGTTGAAAACTGTCCCGCCGACTCGATCGTCGCTCTTTATATACCACGGTACACAATCCAGAACATTCGAGGAGGTTCAGGGACATTCTCGAGTCGACTTCTAATAATAATAATTAAATACCTAAACCGTCGCGTCGGCCAGCTCGCGTGTTTATACCTACTCCAACAGTAGGTAAGTAGATTTATACCTACTTGTGAGTCGCGTCGACGGCTCGCGTGTTTATTCCTACACCCAACAGTAGGTAAGTAGGTGTATACCTACTTGTGGTGAGGTAAGGTAAGTACTTGTGTACTTTTGGCTTCCGAAATATACCACACTTTTCTCGATCTTTCGAGATCCTTCTACTACATTCTGACGCATATAGGCACTGTGTAGTGGTTTGTATGCGTCGCCTTGGATACTGGAATGTTCTTTAGGACTCTCGAATTTTCGACGTACCTCTACGGCATTCAGCCGTTTTTCTCGACCCCGGGGCGTAACACTACCCCCTTCTAAAACGTGCTCGTCTCGAGCATGATTATCTCCATAGTATTGGGCCAGCCGGTCGATGTGCACAACCTTGCATGGGCTGCGGTGATTTCTCTGTATGCGATATGTCACATCGTTGATCTTGGTCACCACCTTATATGGGCCCTCCCAGTTTGGTGACAATTTAGGAGACTTTCCCTTTTTACGCAAGGGGTTGTGCAGCCACACCTGCGAACCTTCCTCGAATCCGGATTGATTAGACTTACGATCATAGCGTGTTTTCATCTTGTTACTGGCTTGAAGTCCATTATCTCGAACAAGACGGTGAACATCTTCTAGTCGATTTCGTAAGTCGCTCGCGTATTCTGTTATGGACATAGGCGTGTCTGGGGGCCTTCCGGTTAGTAAATCTGCCGGTAACCGCAGTTCTCTTCCAAAGTTTGTGCTATCGGCGCTTCTATGGGCCCTTTTCCTTTTTGGACAACTGGACCGCAAATGCCCGCGTTCACCACACTGATAACAACGCGGTACATACTCGCGGTCACTGAAAGGCACTTCACTCGCACAAACCTTTCTCACTGAAAGTGGCCTCAAGTCACGACGTACGGCCTCCACCTCCAATGCATGAGCTACTGCATCCTTCAAACTTCCATGATGCCCCAATCGAACAGCAGCTCTTACTTCCATATCACGAATACCATCGATGAAAGCTTGAAGTAGCATTGCTGTCTACCAAAGAGGCGGATGCCGACTGGTACGCCTTTCTCACCAATGTCTCTATCTCCAAGGCCCACTGCTGCAGAGACTCGTTCCGGCCCTGGCTGCGATCCTTCAGCTGTGCTCTGAAAACGTACTCCAAATGTCGGTCTCCATAGCGAGTCTCTAGCGCCTCAGGTAGGCGGCCATATGTCCTCTCATCACCTAAGACTTCCAGTACAGCGAGAGCTTCGTCTCGTAGAGCCAGTGTGAGTGCTGTCTTCGCCTCCTCTTCCCTCCATCCATTGGCCTGACAGACAGACTCGAACTGCAACTTGTACGCATTCCACGAGGAAGTACCGTCAAACGGAGGTACCTTGAAGTTCCCACATGCCGGTACATAGACCTCGGACCTGCTGGTTCCGGCAGCCATCTTAACCTCCAATTTCCGTAAACGGTTCTCAAAGCCCTCCACCTTCTCATTGATGCCATGTAGACGATTCTCGAATTTGATGTCCATATCGGCTAGTTTCCCTTGTATTTCCGTTATCTCATTTTTCCATTCTGCAATGGCCTTCCGTACTTCACGGAGCATGCACGACTGTTCCTCCTGGGCTTTAGTTTGTCTCTCCTGGGCTTCCCGGGCTTCCTGCTGGGCCTTAGCTTGTCTCTCCTCGGCTTCCCGCTGGGCCTTAGCTTGTCTCTCCTCGGCTTCCCGCTGACTGATACACAGCTTCATGTACTGCTCCTCCTGGGCTTCCCGTGCTTCCTGCTGGGCCTTAGCCTGTCTCTCTTGGGCTTCCCGTGCTTCCTGCTGGGCCTTAGCTTGTCTCTCCTCGGCTTTCTTAAGGGCTCGAGATTGTTCCTTCAACAAAATCAGGATAGTGTTGAGGTCAATCTCGGCCTTCGGTCTTGGTGACGATGCCGGTGCAGTGCCAGTAGATGGACCAGCCACGGCTGCCGTAGAGTCCTCCGCTGCACGTTGGCTCCGGGTCTGGACGCCCTCCGGTTCTTGGTCTCGTGGAGTGATCGGCATTTTCTATCCCACTTCTGACACCAAATGTTACGTACGTGGGGGGTGGGTACCGATAGAAAAATGACACTATTACGAAAATCAAGAATTACACTTTATTCAGGCACTATAATTACACAAACTAATTACAATCGTTAAACTAACACCGCTATAAACACTTTCACAATCACACAATCACTTGTTAACTCTCTTTAATTTTCTCTCTTGATGTTCACTGTATCACTGTTTAGTTGAAACTCTCCCGCCGACTCGATCGTCGCTCTTTATATACCACGGTACACAATCCAGAACATTCGAGTAGGTTCAGGTACATTCTCGAGTCGACTTCTAATAATAATAATTAAATACCTAAACGTCGCGTCGGACGGCTCGCGTGTTTATCCCTACTCCAACAGTAGGTAAGTAGGTTTATACCTACTTGTGGTACGTCGGTCGGCTCGCGTGTTTATACCTACTTGTGGCGAGGTAAGGTAAGTACTTATGTACTTGTGGCTTCCGAAATATACCACACTATTCTCGATCTTTCGAGATCCTTCTACTACATTGTGACGCATACAGGCACTGTGTAGTGGTTTGTATGCGCCGACTTGGATACTGGAATGTTCCTTAGGCCTCTCGAATGTTCGACGTAGCTCTACGGCATTCTAGCCGTTGTTTCTCGACCCCTGGGGCGCTAACAGTATTTTTTGGATGGATTAATAGTCTAAAGGTAACCGATTGAACAATTCAAAAGTTATCTAGAGCAAACTTTTATAAGGATTAAACCATTTACTTCGAAATCCCGTCGCCAAAATGACATTACTTTGGAGCAAACATCTAAATCAAGTGGACAAGTATGGGCTGATGATGACGATGATGATGATGAAACATCTAAATCATTATAAAACTATTGTTATGGGTGAACTATAAAAGGTAGACATATGCTCTCGCGGACTTTTTTAAAGATAATGTTAAGATGAACAAATTCATCCACAGATTTCATCCTCATTTTTGTATAACTTTAACTATATGCTCAGCGCATGCCACGGAAGGCCTCAGAAACGATACTTTTCCCCCGTTTTTGAAACATTTTCGGTCGCTGCTCCAAAACTATAGGACCTAGCGTGATATTATATAGCCTATGTTACTTCTGGATAATGCAGCTTTCTAATGGTGAAAAAAATATTGCAATCGGTCCAGTAGTTTTTGAGTTTATTCATTACAAACATACAAAAATACAAATCTTTCCTCTTTATATCATTAGTGGAGATGTAGATTACCTACACTATTAATACGTTAGCAAAGCTTTACGCGAAATAACTAAGTAATTTCCTTACTTTTAATTACTTACATACATATGTACCTACATAGCTTCACGTCCCCAAAAGGGTAGGCAGAAACAATCGACGTTCATCTGCTACGATCCTTTATACAGACTCATCGATTTTTATACTTGGCGCTCTCCTTCGTTTAGGTGGTTAGTCGGTAAATATCCAATAACAGCATTTTCAAACCAAGTTTATACGAGTACAAGTGCTTACTAAATCTCTCGATAAACTTTTATAGCGTACTAGTGGACCCAACAGATGCTGTCTTAACTATTAATATAAATATAAAATTTGTATAACCTCAGCGGGTGGCCGGTTCCCAGTTGTGTCTTTTTTCTTAAATAAGAACCTTCCGTTGTCAATAATAAACACAACAAAAATTGAATCAGCAAAATCAGTTCAGCCGTTCCGGAGTTATGCGGTTACAAACACATTTATGTACGTGTGGTGTGAGTGTCACCTGCTGAGCTGACAGATTTTCTTCGAAGTAGTCTTAATATTTAGTGAAAATTAAATTAAATTGTGAAACCAAAAACCTATTTTTGTACCAATATTATTTCGGATATAAATATCTTTACATAGAGAATTGAGTGACTATCGAAATCTAAAAAACTATGCATGCTACAGAGATAATATTTTCACCAAAGTCTATGTAACGTACATCTTCTGTAATATAGTAGTCGGCGGCTGGTCCGGCCCAGAGAAGGTTTAAAAAGTCAGAATGATCTGATTCGCTTCGGTCTACCCTATGAATTTTACTTATTATTCTTCCTATGGTTAAACAAATGTTTGCCGGAACAGCTAATCGTAAATTTTTTTTCGTAAGTTATTAACCGTGGTATCCATAAAGTTGATCAGCGCTAGTGCACTGCTAGTAAAGGTCACAAAAACTGGTCAAATGTACGCTAAATATGAACAAACCAGTCTAAGTTGATATATGTCAACGAATTAGTCAATGTTTAATCTTTTTATTAATACGGCGGTAAGACTTTTGTTACTAACTAAAATGTTCCGAATAAGGTACGAGGACGTACATAACTTGCTGACTTAGGAACTCATAAATTGCCTTTACGCATGTACAATGTGTGGCAGTACTCAAACGACCACCGAAGCTATCGAGGAGAAACCACCAATCAACCTTCAACTGTACCTACCGTCTAAGAAGATCAATAAACGAACTTGAAACCTCTACCAACTGTACTTCTACAATACAACGGCCAACAAGCTGCAGCTAACTTCAACTTCTTGTAATATACGGATCAGCCAGGCGAACGACCACTGGACTGTACAGTTATAGAAATGGAATACATTAAAAAAAACTACATTGTATTTCTTAAAATATAAACTTTATTGATCACAATTTTAATACGTTAGGTTTATTGTAGTTTATAAAATGCAGAGCTTTGAACAAAAAGAATAATAAATTTGCAAAATTTAAAGAACCCCCGATTTTAAATGTTCGTATCGTGCCCTTTCATTTGATACCCCACATGTAAAATTTTTCATACCCACTTTCAACCCCCATAATTTTTGAGTGGGTGAACCGATTTCCACCTAACATAGCTACGAACACTCGCTCGTAAAACAACTGTAATACAAAAAAAAACTAAATTGAAATTGGTTCATTCGTTCGGGAGCTATGATGCCACAGACAGACAGACACGTCGAATTTATAACACCCCTCTTTTACCGGTGTGAAGTTAGCAGCCAAAGTTATCTGCCAATATAATACTACCAAGTCGTTTTTTTATATAAGCAAATCAGTCAAAT
>SJJU01071532.1:0-20445 GCA_012932125.1 Conopomorpha cramerella | reverse complement strand
TTTACTATGGAATACACACCTCTTTGTGAAAATGTAGAGTAGGTATGACATTTTCTTTATTTGCCTCGTCACTTTCCATCTCGCAGAAATCCTTTGGTTTAGTTTTCTGAAAAAGTAAGTCAATGCATTATTTATTTATATCAGTTTGACAATAGTGCTGCTTGTATTGTATAATCTGCCCGCAAAGTGAACCACTTCACAGATATCTCTTTGTTGTTGAAAAAGTAAATTTATATAATTTTTCCACATACATCAAACATTGTATAAAACAACACGATACATACCTTTTCAAGGAATAGTGTGGGTACATCATCTTTGAGGCTTCTCCATTTGAAATCTCCATCGCAGAGAAATGATTCATTTGTGACGTGCAGAGAGCAAATATGGCTACTTGGTTTAGGTGTCCAATTTGACCTTTTTATTTTAAGTAACCACTCTCTCTTCTTTTCTTCATTTTTAGGGAACCTTAAATTGAAATAAAGTAATTGTTGGCTCTTGCTTGTTAATCTAATTAATATACCTAATTATCAAGTGCAAACTAAAACAATTATTAGGTACGTAGGTATTAGTGCATAGATAACTATCGGGACATAGGTATTTTTCCATAAACATTCTCGCGAAAATTAAAATATCGATGATAATTTTACGTCACTAATAACCTAAAAGCAGTCTAGAAATAATATTACAAATCTCTATAAATCTGTTATACGCTATTCTAAAAGCTAGAATCTGACAAGGAAATTGATTTTACATAGTTTTTTCATCAATACATCAAGTTAAATTCCAAAAAAATGGTAAAAAGAGGGTAAATACATACCGATGAAAAGACAATCATTTGTCTTCATTATTTCTTCGCGAGGAGTGGGACTTGCACTCATAAACTGCACAAGAGATTTATCTTGGTTCTCGTAAATCGCGTTAACAACGTATTGCGCTATTCGATATTCGTCTTCACGGCGTAAATACAATTTATTCCAAATAAGATGACTACCAAATCGCAAAAACAACAAACTAAATTTACTCGAACAAGTAAAAATGTATCGCTGTTTTATGAGTTGCCGTATGAAATTCACCGCCTCCTGAATTTGGTCGGATATAAATAAATAGATCAAATATGATTATATGACCAACGTCATGAAATGACAGATTAAAATGGACACCTTGATTTTGAGTAGAAACCAAATGTGCTTAGTGGTTTCACTCACTCCCGTGGTTTTTATTTAGCAAATGTGAGACAGATATATGTGTTTCTTATGTTCTTTCTAAATGTTATACTTGTTCTGAGGGTTTGGTTTTAGTTGTCTACAGAATGGGGAATTTTTTTTGACGTTTTCCTGACCGATTGTCCAACGGAGAATTGTCATTACTGTCAAACTTTGTTTGGAAAGTATGACAGTAATGACAGTTCTCAAAAACCTGTCAGAAAAACGCAAAGAAAACTCCCCATTCAAAGTTTAATCGCGCATATGAAATTAAATAAAACATTTTCGTGTTCATTCAATAATGAAAAATTAACATCCTTATACAATAAGCGTTGTTTTAAAAACTAGCGGTTTTCATTCGTTATAAAGGTTACAGGTGGTTTTACTTTGACTAGTAGATATTAGTTGCAGTTTATGTTCTTATTGTCACTATACAGACAAAGAAACCGGGAGGTATAACACCCAAGACTGTAACTGTGAATTTTCTATTAGCATACGTATTACCTATCTATCTCAAAACTTCTGTGGCGCATGTGTCCATCCGATAACCAAGTGGCTTGCGAACAAAGCGCCCTATCAGCTATGCTGTATCTCCCTAAGCAGTTAAGTTACGCGGTCAACGCCCACATGTCCGATACGGTTAGCATTTTCGCAGCAGCGCCAGTCAGTCGGTCCCAGTCTCGGTTAGACCACGAAGTCTGCAACTTGAAAATATACAATGCGAATGCTTATTTGCAGAAATGTATAAAGGTACGTATAGTCAACGTTGAAATTGACTACGATCCTCTTGGGTTCCATAGGGCAATTAAGAGCGAATATTGTAAAGGTCTGAAATTTATAGATTAGCATATCTAGAAGAATGCGCATATAAAGGTTGATTGAAGACTCCTTCTCACGATCCGACAGGTAACTCTCTAGTCCACATCATGAGATGGAAATTCATTCTCAAAGTGCTATTTAGATGATCATCTTGCAAATTGATACTCGGCGAAATCTGATTATAGTCAATGCCTAAGTTGCTTTAGACGATCATTTAGTTCCGTAGTCACGAATACCGTTCGTCGGCCGAACGTCGTAAATACTTCTGCAATAAAAATTACATCATAGTGCCAGCAGTCATTTCCTTGCATATAATAGGAGTCATGTACTCTGAAATAATAGTTAGATCCGGATATTGATCCTTTGAAATCCAGGTTCATCGTTTCAATAGGTGGCTTAAATCAAATGTCATTTATTGTTCGCGCAGCATAATGTTATCTTAGCAGAGTGGATCATTCTCACAATAACACAATTGTTTAAGATCATCAGTTCTTATACGCGGCATAATTTGTATTTGGCATTTCGTTTCAATTCCGGGGCGATAGATGCATAGATTAATGCATAAATAAGTGGAATAACGTATGTTTTTCACGGTGTGTCAGATGTATCACCGTGTATAGTTAGGAGTTGAGAGAAAGGAGCTGGGCAGCTTTGAAATGTCCCGTCAATAAAAAACTTACAAGTGCTTAAAACTACTTTACCCAATTTTACCTTAAGAGTTATTGACACACGGCATTTAATTTTCTTGGCTTGGCTACACTTCCAAATAATATTACCGCATTTATACGCACTATGTATGTAAAAATTTTACACAGTTCCGTTCTTTTCTTTCAAGAATCGATATTTCTTCCATAATCGTTTTTCTTTGTGATAATGAATCTTGTAATCAATAAACTAATGTATACCTCATGACAAGGTTGTCAAGCATTTAACTTGTCATTTATTTTATCATCTGGCTCTTCAGGAGATTGGTACTCGAAAAAGTTTATCTTTATGTATAGAAGAAGGATAGCAAATATACAGGAGGAACAATTACACAACTGTATATACTAGTGGGACTACGAGAAACAGTTCTCCCTCGTGGTTCCACTGATGGGACAAAATAGTGAGTCCACGAAAAAACAGGGATAATATCTTACTTACGATAAGACAATTCAAGATGGCCGGATTTAATATTTTAGATCTTTGTTTTTCTGTATTGTTCTCAATAAACATGAGTCAAGTGGAATATCTTTCCAGTAATCAATGTTTCCATTTCCCTACGCCCTCGACGATTACGAGAACAGTCGTTAATAGAAAGTCGCGTCTCTGACTATTGTTGCTCTAGTTTGTGTAAGCTTACCAATAAAATCATCATCATCATTAGGACATACTTGTCGCCCGCTTATAGGCCTCTCCAATTGCATGCCGCTGTGATCTGGTTTCGGCTTCCCGCATCGAGCTTCTGGCAACCATCTTTCGCATATAATCAATCCGTCTTGCCTGAGGGCGTCGTACACTCCCGTTTTCCGAGACGCGGTCTCCTCTTGAGAACTCGTTTGCCCTTACGGTCATCAGTTTTACGGCTTGCCTACTGCCGCTTTAGCTTGCTAAGCCGATGAGATGTCCATAACTTTAGTTACCAATAATATAATTACTTATTTATTTAGTTACCAATATTATAATGTAATCAGAAAAACAATAAAATTATAGATGTATAGAGAGAAAATTAAAAAATCACGAACTAAATGGATGGGACTACTCAAGTTGCATTACATTAAATAATCCGTAGGCCTATATTCACAGAATGGACTCAACTCCCTGCAGTTACTCTAGTTTGGGACAGTTATTGTACGGGCAGTCGTCGTAATCCGCCTAGTTCCAGTATCCATCTGCCCGAGTGTTCATGAAACGTGAATTAATGAATATACTCTTTATTGCATTTATTGTACATTACAAATGTAAACATGTAAAAATTGCAAAAACTTTATCGCTCATAGCGATTTCTTCCAGTAACCTAAATGAAATATGTTGTATTTACTGGCACGACCATGAATAAATGTTTTTCTAATATCTTTAGGCAGTGCTGTTTTAAAATTTTATATCATTTTGATTTAGGAAATACGATGTTTGTAGCATGATCGAACCGAAGTTCAATTTAGTATACAATTCCAAAATTGCATTAAACTGATGAGAAAATTAACTATTAATTCCCTCTAATTTATCTACAAATCAAGATAGATTTTAGAATATGACTACCATGCTTGAAAGTACGACTTCCTTTGAATGCCGACGACATGAGATTTATGCCTCATTGAATGATGACGACATGTGATTTATGCATCTACGAACTGCGTGTTGTTCTGGAAGTCGTGATAGGAGGTACAACACTCATGAAACATATGTTTTTTATCTCTTACTAAAAAAGGTGTACAGTTTATTCTAGTAATAGAAGATAATTATGTTGGAGCACAACTACAGCCAATAACATTGTACAAACTAAATTAATTAATAAAGTGTGTAAAAACTGTGTAAGTATTTTTCTAAAGAGACCTATGAAACCTTTTTAATTTTCGTATTATCTATGTATATATTATAATTCAGGCATTCTATACAAAACCTAGGAAATGTATATAATGCCGGAGTCGTTCTGGCAATGTATGAAATAATATTCAAAGTTAAACTATTTTACGCTTTACCTAGGAAATGTATAGAATACCTAGGCTTTGTATAATGCCGGTTGAAGCATAGATAATGTATGTAATCGATTTTTCATAATCGATTTCACATAAAAAACAACCAGTTTTCGTATAAGTACTTTAAATAAACTGTTGATAACATAATTATAATTTGAAAGGAAATAAAATTTTAGGTAACCTCTTTGAACGAACTAAAATAAAGTAATATTAAAATTGCCATCTAGTAACCTTCTAGGTACCTACGTAATAACAAAAAAAAATCTTAAGTATCTTCACAAGTGCACTAGTTGACACAAAATCTATGCAAATCTGTTCAAAATAGCCACCCCGCGCACGCGTCTCCTTCCCGTGGTCGTTCGTTATACACATTGCCTGATTCGCTTCTGGCATTTTATGAAATGAACCGTATTATACACATAGCCGGAACGTTTTTGGCAATGTATATAATGCCTAGACAATGCCGGATTGTACAGATTGCCTATAACATATATTTTATACTAGCTTTCCGCCCGCGGCTTCGTCCGCGTGGACTTCGGTTATATTGCGGTATAAAGGAATATTTCCCTCGGGAATATCAATTTTTTTCTGGGATAAAAATACCCTATTATTTAAACCGGACTTCTAACTATACGTCTGCAAAATTTCAAAGCAATCGGTTCGTAGTTCAGTAGGTACGATGTGAAAGCGGAACGAACAAACAAACAAACTCACTTTCACATTTATAATATTAGTAAGATTACATTACCTTCAGTGAATTTTCCCTTCTTCCTAATTGCGCTTAGGTTCTATGTTTTCATCCCTTTGTTCCAAAATGTTGGGCGCCTTATAAACTGTTCCAAACATTACGCCGAAACAGCGCCATAAATTTATAGCTTTGCGATGTCTAACATTTCTCAAAGTACGTACAATATACAGTGCGGGGCCTGTACGGGCTAAAGGGGACACCGGACTTCTTCGGTGGTGCTAGCCCTGATATAAAAAGTCATTATTTCAGTGCTTAGTCATTATGTCAGTGCTTTTGCTGATTAGGTACCTTATAATCCATTTTATTTTATGACTAAGAGTATATACATTTAGCATTTTGTTCGGTATAAATATTTTTTATGGATTTTATGAGTGTTCCTATGTTGATATCTATTTTTTTATTGAATTTCTTCGGTATCAAATTTGGAGATCCAAACGGGAAATTGGGTGACATCTCATCAGCTGAATGGAAATGGGGCAAATATTAATAAGTTTTCCTCAGACCCTCCACGAACAGATGAAACCAACCTCTTTTCTAGCTTCGTTGGCGTATCTTTTAGATTACACATTTGTACTGCGACCACGTTTGAACTCTTTAAACTAATAAACGCACTGGCACGAGATGGGGCTTCATCGTGCACGGCCAATAGAAGTCTAATATAACTTTCTTGTTGACCTAAATGACATCGAAAGTCATAAAATAGCATCACACGATTTTTTTCTCTGGTTCAAATGCTGACCTGACACAAACAATTTGCAGTTTGCCACCAAAACGCAGAAAAATAGCAAATTAATGAAAAAAATACCTAATAATATTTGCAGAGTTCCATTTCAAAATTTTTATTTAATAATTAAATGTATTGATCAAGTGTCCAGTTCAAGGTATCTTAATGTAACCCTCGTATTTTATTTTTGCTCAAGGATGCCAAAACCGAAACTGTTTATCCGTACCTACTATAACTTCAATTCTAATATTCATTTTGAAACTAAACGTCTTCCTGTATATCCCTCATAAAATTAAGTATATTTTACATACATTGTTTTTTTGATTTGTACTATGTAGTAATGATTTTTGTGATATTTTTCCCTTCAGCCACATTCGTAACCAAATCTTCGTAACCGGTTGTGAACGTGGACTTTTTATCACTGTTTCGTAACCAGCTACAAGCCAGTTACAAATGTGGATTTTTTGTCCATTTTCATAACTGAAACCCCTTAGCCATGTTTGGTCTCCTGAAACTTCCATATGTTATACCTAATGCCCAAACAAAAACAAAAACATGAATATCCCCAAGTAAATGTATAATTATTTTGTCACTTTGTAAAAAAATGTGTTACTCTTCCACGTGATGGATAAACGATACTCGAACTTTTTGATGATTAGCTGGCCACTTCACTTTCAAAGATAAGTAGGTAGATATGACTTTGAAGTGCAATTGTTTATTGTTGTTTATAAATACCGATGGAGCCATTGAGCAATTTACCCTGATCCCTGGCAAGATATAACTGAACAATCTTTGTACCACAAAAGTCCAGAAAACAGGTATAGGAGTGTGGCTCTTGGTGATGAGCGACATGAACCCCGTCTCGACTTCCATGTCAGAAGACCCACCCTACCCCTGAGCCTACCCCTGGGGGTATGGTGGGACGAAACCATACCACTGCAGTAGTGTTGGGATGTGAAAATAATAAACACAGGTAAGGTTAAATTAAACAATAAACTCAACAACTAAAAATTTTATTAGGCTCTTAATTTATCTAATGCGTGCCCGACCGTTATTTCAGCATGCATCAACTGCATTTGAACTTGTATAAGAAAATCGTCATTAATAATTTGTTTTACGCGACGTTTTTTAGGAGTAGCATTTGATGTATGTATTTTATACAGCACATTCAAGAACCGCATTATTGTAACAGTATTCTTGTTTAATAATTTATTTACTTTTGAGTGAAATTACTCTAAGACATTGGTTGTTATATGTCTTTCACCAAAAACGCTGAAAACATCCACAGTATGGATTTTTAGCCAATAATTTTCAATGTAAAGTATGAATTGGTCTATCTTCTTTAAGTTTTTGCATTCAGACTTTATATATTCTAGTCCTTCTAATATTTTATCCGAAGGTAGCAACGGTAGGGCAGCAATCATGCCCACTATTCTTCTTTCAGGTCTTGTCTGTATTATGCGGAACTTAGGTGATTTAGCATTTTTCCAAATATTGCGTACCCAGTGGTAATAGCATCCTTTTATATTACACTCTGGAAACACTTTCGAAATGGCGTTCATTGCCGCTTTCTCATAATCACAGAGCATTTTTAATGGTTTCCATTCTGGAATCTGTGATAGAATCAGATAAAAAAGGATTCTATAAGTCTGTTCTTAGCGATCCGACATCAAAGCGAAAATTAGCGGTATTACTTCAGTTTTGTCTGTCGTACTACTCACGTCGCCATGAATATTATAAACTTGAGCGAAAGGTTTCGGGCAGCTATAAAAGGTGCCATCTACGAAATATTCTTTAATATTTTTAATAATTTTGCGGGACTTAGTAGCACAGAAGACTATAATACGTGTTTCTTTTCCACCTGCTTCGTGGTAGTAATCGGCGAGAAGAAAATCTTTGAAATGGACCGGTACTTCAACTTCACGTACATTTTTAAATACGGTCTTAATTACTTGTGCAGATTTATTTCTCGCGTCATGTAAAAAATGCTTAACGCTTTCATAAGGCGGTAAACTTCCCATTGCTATAACTAGTCCCTTGTCTGTAAATTCATTGCATTTTTTGTCATAAAGTCTCTGTATTGGTTCATCAGAACACACCACTCTTTCCCGCAGTTCGCATACTTGCATTAGTTTCTGATTTTTGTTGTCGTCAACTTCGATCAAGTATGATCTTTTCTTCCAATTATTGTTTTATTCTGAAATGCAAAAAATGGTTAGCCTAATTATTTCCGTTTTATTTTATCATTAAACAATTAATTTTGATTATTCAATTAACCTCAGTAGTCTTTCCGGGAAGAAGTAACAAACTTACACACTCCCAAGGTGATGTCATCTACTTAGGTCGGTAGGTAAATCAAGATGAAATTTCGGCAGGTACTCACCTCCACAACAGTCACGGTACCGCAACATTTATTAACAAAATACGAGCTACATCGCCATACTATAGAACCATTCACGTATTTTTTGTGGCGATGGTATCTATATTTTCCACAAATTAGAGCTCTTCCACCATTAATATTGATAAAATTGAGTTCTTCTGTAGACATTGCAAAAATTCAATGATAATTGATCGCAATTTAAGTAAGAAAACAGTTTGGTCATGGGTTGTCACAGTTGTCATCTTGACAAGAAATATGAGCGAGGAGTATTAAGAGTTGTAGGTATAGTCTAATTACCTACAGGCTGCAATCAGTTCTCACTAAAGGATACTTGAAAACTTAACTTGCTGGTAGGGGATAGTGGAATATTTTTCCACATTGAGCTGCTGGAAGCGAATACTTTTCCACTTATCTCCCCTGATAAAACGATTCAGGAAATTGATACCATCAAATTGAAAAGTGCTTCTTTAAGTGTTTCGACTTCGACACCACTCCCGTCTGTTTACTGCTACTTGAGATTGGTGTATATGATCGTTGCTTGGTTTTACATCTTGGAACATCTATCCCTTTATCTTTCCATTTTGATATACAGACTCCATTCAGATTGTAAGGGAAAATTATGTATGTATGGTGTGAGTGTCACCTCACAGATTTGATTAAAAGTAGTCTTAATATTTTGCGAAAACTAAATGAAATTGTGAAAACAAAAATCAGATTTTGTGCAAATCCCGTTTCCGAGATAAATAGCTCAATCCTCACATGGAGAATTGAGTGACCGTTGAAATCTAACAAACTATGCATGCTACAGAGGTAATCTATTCACCAAAGTGTAAGTAATGTCCGACAGGAAATGTGCAATAACAGAAATATCCATTAAGAGTAACGCATATTTCAGTAAAATTTTATAAAATTGGTCTCTCAGGCGTGAACATGAAATATTTTTGTTTGGTAATTATTGGTCTAAGTCAAGCCACTTTGATTTGTGATAGAATTATAAGGTCATTGTAGAATTTGTGCAACTAAAAGAATGTTTCGCTTCACTGTAGTTAAAAAGAAAATCTTCAAGTTGATCCCGGTCTCTCAATCCTCCAACATAAAATAGTTTTACGCCAATAACTTCTGTTCCTTTGTGGCTATAATGAAATAAACGGTCTAAGCTTATGTGAAAATAGATGGCACGTAATGTACAATAGAAAAAGAAATAAAAACTCCAGTCTTAATCAAGAAAAATCATAGTATTTATTTTGCTTACATTAAAAAATAATAGGGTGCCCATGATTTACTGCTTTACTGAAGAAAAGGTTACGATTTCACAAAAAAAAAAAATTACTCATTTTCTTTCCTAAACTTTCTCAATTAATACGTATAACAACATATGTAGGTACAGAGGATTTACTGAACTATTTTCAATTTTTTTTTGTTATCATCATAACATAGAAAGGAATTATTGTACATTATGTGACATTTGTAGTGACCAATACAATTTGTCAAATGGGAAGGCGGACGAACAAATTCTATAGCCCCTACAATTTCATAAATTTTAGATTTAACACATATAGTCCGTGGTATATTTTTTAAATCACATTCGTCAATTCCATTTAGGTCAAATCCAATTACGTGGTTAAGTTCGTAATTAATTATCACAGTAGAACTGCACGTGGCGCATGTTATCTCCTTTTCATCCAAACAAATTGCGTGTTCTAAAGCCAAGAAATTCCAAATATAGGGAAAATGTCTAAATTAAGTTTTAAGATTCGCAAGATATATTAGAGCATTTTTTGTTAAACAACGCGCTGTAGAAATATTTTAATAGAAAAGTTTCAAAGCAGTTGGTCACATTGCATTGGCAGTCGATATAAAGTACATCAATATTCATTTCAAATTCCTCCTGTTTTTTTGTTGCAAAATTATCTAAAGCAATTTGTGACCTTATCAGAGCTGTCTGTCCACTAACATTAGTATTTGTCAAGCATTTTATATATTTAGGTATTATTTCAGTGTGATATTTATTTACTGTTTCTTCAACAAAATTGTTTTGAATGAAGCTAGAGCAAACAAGATAAAACACTGAATCTATACCGCAAGTGTTCTGAAGCTTTATTTTCCTGTTTCCTATTTCCACAGCCGGTTGTAAATTACCATTTAACATACACGTGATCTTTATTTTGCGCATTTCATTACTTTCTCCTCTCCAATTTTCAATGAAAGAAGGTTTATCTGAAAATATAGAATCATTAGTTATTCCTTGACATTTCGTCGTTTTTTTTATTTTTTCTGGTCATGTTCTGTTTTCGTTTCTTGGCCTTTGTTTTTTTTTATTTACTTTATTACTAACGTCATGTTTATGATCAGATTTTGAATATTTCATTGGATAGTATTTAAACGTGCATCAAAAAAGTCTAACCTAACCTAACCAAAATACTGACTTAGCGACAAAATTACTGATTTTGTCACCTAATTGCCATTCTGATGATAACTTTGGCTTTTTAGGTGTGCAAGTTAGTAATTTTGATGTACAGTTTTTTATTTCCGGTTTCATTTCGCATCAATGGGACATGATAAGTATCTGTATAATGATAAGTATCTACTATTGATCATGACTGTACCTACTAATACATACATAGTTATTTAGTACATTTTATGGCAGAAATAAAATAAATTGACTGGACTTGATACTACCTACGTAATTAACTTTATTGAACTATGTAAAATAAAAATAATACACAAATTACACTTTTCTCACAATACGCATCTAACACATACCTATCTATGTACCTAAATATAATAATATTACATTACTTATGGCTATGACTATTAGTCGAGCTTCTGTTTTCACATCTAGTACCTAAATAAGACGTAGAAGTAAATACCTACATAATCAAATTATAGAAGAGATGCTTAATTTAGGTACTTACCTTAGTGTTGTATCCTGATAGTGCACTATTATTAATGACGCAGTGTAAAGTAACTATCAGTAATAAGTAATTAAATTTACGATCACAACAAGCAGTCGCTATCTACTACAAATATGACACTCGTATAAAATAAAAGTGAGTAGTCAGAAATCGTGAGCACCCTACACAGGTGTAGGTATGTTCGTTAATAATAAAAAATTGAATTTTATTGTGTTGTATGATTTAATAACATATTATGTGGATACTAAATATATTATTAGTTAATTTTCACATAAATCATGGGCACCCTATTATTTTTTAATGTAAGCAAAATAAATACTATGATTTTTCTTGATTAAGACTGGAGTTTTTATTTCTTTTTCTATTGTACATTACGTGCCATCTATTTTCACATAAGCTTAGACCGTTTATTTCATTATAGCCACAAAGGAACAGAAGTTATTGGCGTAAAACTATTTTATGTTGGAGGATTGAGAGACCGGGATCAACTTGAAGATTTTCTTTTTAACTACAGTGAAGCGAAACATTCTTTTAGTTGCACAAATTCTACAATGACCTTATAATTCTATCACAAATCAAAGTGGCTTGACTTTAGACCAATAATTACCAAAAAAAAATATTTCATGTTCACGCCTGAGAGACCAATTTTATAAAATTTTACTGAAATATGCGTTACTCTTAATGGATATTTCTGTTATTGCACATTTCCTGTTGGACATTACTTACACTTTGGTGAATAGATTACCTCTGTAGCATGCATAGTTTGTTAGATTTCAACGGTCACTCAATTCTCCATGTGAGGATTGAGTGACCGACATAAAGCTATTTATCTCGGAAACGGGATTTGCACAAAATCTGATTTTTGTTTTCACAATTTCATTTAGTTTTCGCAAAATACTAAGACTACTTTTAATCAAATCTGTGAGGTGACACTCACACCACACATACATTTTGTGTGTGGACCCCTTTCTAAAACTTTTGGTGATGGTTATGTTGCATTTGACGGCAAGACGCACAAAAGAGCATTTCGAAACTACATTATTGCGGTTTTGAGCTGTTGCCAGCCATCTGTATATATTATTACATTCTTTAGGGCTCATCTGCAATTAACTTCGTAATGTAGTCTACAAAGAATTGAAGCATACGTAGTGGCTCTTAAATATGTAACAGTTTTCATCAAACAGAACATGTTGCTTGTTGTTGATTTAACCTCAGATTTAACCCGTAATATCGTACACCAAAGCTTAGTTTTTGAAGTACAGTGCACTGGCAATTTAAATATCATGTGTGCGGGGTTGTCGAACCGCACAAGGGGTCGGGTCGCTCCTGTAGGATCGAAGAGAAAGTCCAGATGCAGTCTTCTATTGCTGGGGGCCCGTCCGTATTTGCCGCTACGATTTGTGCCCAGTTCGGTGCTATCTATATACGATTTGCGCTGTCTCGCGTATATAGATAGACCGAGAGCGCGCGGAGCGCGTTCGACCAATCAGAGGGCGCCGTTGGCCGTGAACACTCAGTTAGGGTCTAACGTGAGTGCACACGGCCCTAATTCATGCTATCTCCCTCTGACCTATCAACGCGTCCCGCTCACTCATAGCCGCTTTTGCGCGGTGATAGTGCCGCGAGACCTATCCCTGCTCCCCCTTTGGTAAGCCCCGCACACCCCCACCCTACCTATCTATAAGCGGCTATACTGGGCACCCCCAATTCCCTAACTAATACGAACGGACTCCAACATCTTTATTTTTTCTATAATACGTTACCAAATTAAAACTTCGCTAAAAACATTATATACAAAACAATGAATCATTTCTTCAAATTCTATAAAACCCGTATTACAGACCATCAACAAGATAAAATAAAATAAAACTTTCTTTCTATGATACAACCGCACAATATGGACACAACATCACAGCTTGCAAGTCAGCAGTTATTACGTGAACTTCTCCCTTGATTGCTAATTCTTTGTCTTTATTCTTCTCTTGGCGAGCTGATGTTTTGAGAGACAGGTGTATTTTGTACTCCTCGTCACTAAGATTGCCAGCCTTATGAGCACAACAGGTATCGCACTCGTCCTTCTTTGGCTTGAAAATGGCAATGTTTTGTTGAGATAACAAATCTTCAAAAAATTATCGACCTGCTACAGGAAAGGACTGAGAATTGGCACGATCAACATACAAACGGTATAGATGGGCCTTGGATTGAATGATGGGTTCTAAATACAGTTTTTGGCTCGATTTCCTGCAATAATGTGATGGAAGTTTGGGGATCTCTTGGAAAAAATTTAGAACAGAGTTTTTTTGATGGTAGGTCTGCTGAAGATCCTTGAGAATACGCTCTCCGTCCTCTTTCGCCTAACCAATAACGGCAGGGCCATTCCTTGATTCCAAGTGTGCCTTAAAACATTGTTTGGCACACACGTACTTTTTTATTGGCAACTTTTAAATGGTAGATCTTGCTCTCATTACGTCTACTACCGCCAGTTCCCTTAGTCTTTCTCTGGGTAGCTTGTGTGTCAAATTTTTTTTTTCCTTCCATGTTCTTGCCCAAAATTCATTAAATATTTTCTTCCCTATTTCTTCTGTAAAAATGTTGCAATAGAAGACTTTACTCGAACTACAGCGGTCAGAAGTACATAGTGCCTCAAGTTTTCTTTCTGGTTTAGCGATGTCTTGCACATACTTTCCATTAATCTTTCTAAAACCCAAATACCCCTTCCCCATCATCCTTTGTGTTGGCACTAGCGACACCGAAATGTCCGGCATCGTTGGGTTGAGTGGCGTGAACATTATGTTTCACGCCGGTTGAGTCGGTGAAATCACGGAAACCCTCGAGGTACTCAGCTGCTCCGGCAGCGATCTCATTCGTCGCGTATCCCGCCACGAAGCGGACAAGATTGTCCTGTGCGTGCGTCGAGATTCCACGCTTCTGTGCAATTAAGGCTGACTGATATCAGTAGATTATGGTATGGTAGTAGCAGTGCGCCGACGGTGGAATAATCTTTGCATATGTCTTATCGACATCGGAAATCGCTTGATACTCGGCTTCTATTAAATGTACAGTCGGCAAAGAATCTGCTCTACCACCCTAAGGTTGAAACTCATATGAATGTCATTAAACATTAAGGTTCATTGTAATTTTATTCTCATTGTGTGATCCGCCATTACAGGCGTTTCAAGTTTTTCCATTGTACCTCTAGGATTTATTTTATTCGAACATTATGCTTAATGCATCGCTACTTAATTAAACTACAGATTGACAGTTTGTAACATTATATTAAAACAATTATAAGCACATATAAATACAGATTGTGGTTATTAAGACAGAGTCAAACAATAAAATAATTATACACCTTAAATTAGCCTATTTACAACATACATAATAAAGTAATAAAGTGAAACGATAATAGTGAAAGGAATTAAAGGAATTAAACATTGTATAAATAAGTACCCATAATAAATATAGAAATTGTACAATTCCAGGTCGAACGCTAGTCTCCCAAAATGGCCGACAGTGAGGAAACATTAATGCGCAAAAGAGCCAGTTATAAAGGACAGTTAACAAGTTTTAGCAACTACTTGCAGAAATTACCTCAGGAGGCAGAAATTACCATCCGCATCAAGGATGCCACCAGCCAGTTGCAATTACGTATAAACAAAATTAAAAACATATTCGAGAAATACGACGAGGTTCAGTTGAGTATTGAGTGTGAATGTGAAATTAAAAATATAACTATACATTACAAGGACAGAGAGGAGTTCGAATCTCTTTACTTTGACCTTGTATCTCAATCTGAGAACATATTGGCAAAATGTGTCAAAGTTCCTCCCTCTCAATCTGCCTGTAGACTCGTCAAGTTACCCCCTATTCCTGTGCCCAGTTTTAGTGGTAATTACGTGAACTGGTTAGAGTTTCGTGACACTTTCATCAGCCTAGTTCACGCTAATGACAATATTGATGATGTCACCAAGTTCCATCACCTGCGAGCTGCACTCAAAGACAGTGCAGCGTTAGTTATACAATCGCTCGAGGTCTCTGCCGCTAATTACACCATAGCTTGGAAAATTCTTTGCGAGCGTTTCGACAATAAACGCTTGCTAATACAAAATCATGTAGCCAACATTTTTAATATCGAAACAGTACAAAGGGAATCATCAAACAATTTAAAGCGTATTATCGACCTATTCAATAAAAATGTACGTTCACTAGAAACATTAGGGGAGCCTACCAAGCATTGGGACACTTTATTAATTTATATCTTACAAAATAAGCTGGATGCAAAAACCTATCGAGAATGGGAAGAGGTTAGAAGTCAGTACGACACAAACAAAGTAGTAACACTGAGTTCATTTATCACATTTCTACGCAACCGTTCGGATCTGCTTGAAACGTTAGAAAACTCAAAACCCGTATCACACACTGTTAAGCCTAATATCACTAAACACAAAACGATGGTTTCAGTGAGTCAGGAGCACCAGAAATGTTCCAATCCGATCACATCTAATGGAGCTAATCCATCAAAGCCTTGTTCCAAATGCACTGGTCCTCATAATCTTTCCGCCTGTCCACAGTTTCTCGCTTTAAGTAACGAAGAACGTTGGCAATCATTGCCGAATTACAAGGTTTGTTACAACTGTTTTAAACACGGACACTACGCAAATCATTGCAGAAAGCCCGGTTGCAAATTATGTAAACGTAAACATAATACGATTATTCATTTGTGTACGAGACCGCAATTCTCGGATAGTAGTGCAGCAGAGAACGCGGTATGCGCAAGCGACGGTTCTCCTAACACTGGTGTCGGTGTGGCTCTGGCCGCACGCGTCGCGCACTCAGCCCCCGCCGACGCCGCTTCCCTCCCTCTTTCCGATGATCATAATGTATTGTTGTCAACGGCACTCATTATAATTTACGATAAAAAGCAGCAACCACACATTGTTCGTGTTTTATTAGACAGTGGTAGCACATCTTGCTTAATTTCAGAGGGTATGGCGAATCGATTAAACCTTCCCACTAGGCAAATTAATAAAAACATTTTAGGTATAAACAACTCTCTTTCAAACATTAAATATAGAACGACCGTAGAAATTAAATCGCTGAATGGGCTGTTTTCATCAAATGTGTCTTGTTTCATTTTGCCGGCTATTACGGATAACGTTCCATTTTGTTACGTCGATATATCTAAGCTTGATATACCCACTAACATTAAATTAGCGGATCCCAACTTTCATACGCCTTCGTCAATCGATATGATTATAGGTGCCGATCTCTTTTGGGATTTGTTGGGTACGCGAAAAATTAAGTTAGGCATAGGTGAACCTGTACTTTACGAGACAAAACTTGGATGGGTTGTGTCTGGCCCGGTAAGTGGCAGTACTAGTTCTCCTGTGCAATGTAACTTTACTTTAGTTTCTCATTTTAATGATCACAGCAATGACGATATTCAAACACAGTTAACCCGTTTCTGGCAACTCGAAGAAGTTGATGTGAAGTCGTCATATTATTCGGAGGAGGAGAGGCTGTGTGAGGAACATTTTTCAAACAACACAACTCGAATGCCTGACGGCCGGTTTTGTGTAAAATTGCCTTTAAAGCAATCTGCGGAGGTATTAGGCGACTCTTTTAACAGAGCTAAGCATTGCTTGTTATCTCTTGAATCGAGACTGAAAAAGCAGCCGCCTTCTTATAATATTCTATACCATGAATTTATGTCAGAGTACCTTGAGATTGGGCATATGTCCAACACCAATTTAAATTCACAGGTTGGATATTTTATCCCGCATCACGGTGTACTGCGTGAAAATAGCAGCACCACTAAACTCCGTGTGGTCTTCAATGCGAGCAGTCCGACCTCTTCTGGAGTTTCCCTCAACCAAATACAAATGGTCGGTCCTGTATAACGGGACCGACTGACTTATTGTCTATTTTAATTAGATTCCGCTTGCACCGGTATGTTATTGCATCTGATATAGAAAAGATGTACCGGCAAGTTATTGTCCATCCTGACGACCGTCATCTGCAGCAGATTATTTGGCGTGACAACCCTTCGGACCCTCTTACTGTATATCAGCTCAACACTGTGACCTATGGCACATCCAGTGCGCCATTTCTTAAGCAAATAGGTCTTGAGTGTAAGGATCCCGGGATTTCTGACGCCATATGTCATGATTTTTACGTCGATGATCTGCTGACTGGTGGAGAAACAATCGCAGAAGTGTCGAACATACGTCACAAGGTGGCCACAGCCCTGACATCTGCCGGTATGCATTTAAGGAAATGGAAGTCAAATGAACGTTCCCTGTTAGATAGTGACGATTCACTGCCCATTTCTCTCGATTTAAAAGTCGATGGCATGTCCGACAACATGTCGAGCAAGACCTTGGGATTAGGCTGGCAACCTGAATCTGATGTTTTATGGTATTCCGTCAATAACAGTGTTACAGATTCTGTAATTCTTACAAAAAGGAACATTCTTTCCATAATAGCATCGATTTTCGACCCACTTGGACTTCTCGCCCCCTGTATCATACCCATGAAGACCCTATTACAGAACTTATGGCTTCAAAAGGGTTCATGGGACGATAGTTTGCCCTCTGATATTGTGCAAATGTGGGTGAGAATTGTGACTAATCTGCCTTTAATTAACCGTATACGCATACCTAGATATACTTTGTGCGAATCTCGGCGACAATTCTTTGATTTGCACATTTTCACAGACGCCTCGCAAGCCGCGTACGGTGCCTGTGTGTATGTCAGGAGCGTTAATGAGCGTGATGAAGTGTGTGTGCGCATTCTTATCGCAAAGAGCCGTGTAGCCCCATTAAAGCCAACTACAATTCCTCGCTTGGAATTATGTGGTGTATTAGTTGGTTCTAGGCTATATAAAAAGGTCACGAAATCTTTAAGACTTCAACTGAGACATACAACGTTTTGGACGGACTCCACTATTGTTTTAGGTTGGTTAAAGATGCACCCAAGTCGGTTACAACCATTTGTTCGCAATCGTGTTGCCGAAATAATAGAAACGACAGCCGACTGTACTTGGAGGCATGTACCTACCGACCAAAACCCAGCCGACCTCATTTCGCGTGGCGTTAGTATCGACAATTTAGACGGATTGACATTGTGGTGGACTGGACCGGATTTTTTGCGTCAAGATAGCTCAGAGTGGCCGTCCTGTCCCAACACCAAAACTGTTCTCCCCGAAGTAAAACAAGATGTCTCCTTTGCGACTTATATTGACAATAACTGTAGCGATATAGTAGATTTTTCTCGATTTTCCAGTCTCATAAGAATGATACGCGCGATAGCTTATGTTCTACGATTTATTAACAAATGTAAAAAACAAATACTTTTATCACCTCATCTCACTGCCAATGAATTGGAAAAGTCATTAAATTTAATTGTTAAACAGTCACAAATACAGTCCTTTCCACAAGAGTATAAATTATTAACACAAAATAAAAAACTTAATTCTAAAAATCAGCTTAATAAATATAATATTTTTCTAGATGAAAATCAATTAGTGCGAGTGGGTGGTCGACTAGATAATGCTGATTTTGATTTTGAGAAAAAACACCCGTTATTATTAAAGTCCACTAATATATTTACACAATTACTGTTTGCTTATGAACACAAGCGACATCTTCATGCTGGCCCTCAGCTATTGTTAGCCTCTATTAAAGATAGGTACTGGCCCATCGGTGGTAGGAATCTTGCAAAGAAGTGTTACCATCAGTGTGTCCGGTGTAACCGCATGAGAGGTAAAACATTAACTCCTCTCATGGGAAATCTACCTCGTGACCGGCTTCAGCCTGGTCTTTTTCCCTTTGAAAATTGTGGTGTGGATTACGCTGGGCCTATAATATCTGCTTCACGACAGGGTCGTTCTTGTAGGCTGCTGAAGGTTTATATTGCTGTCTTTGTTTGTTTCAATACCAGAGCGGTTCACCTAGAATTGGCGGGTGACTTGACAAGTACAACTTTCATGCTAGCATTGAAGAGATTTATGTCGCGTAGGGGTAAACCCCGTAATTTATTTAGTGACAACGGCACCTCTTTCGTAGGCGCCTATAACGAGTTAGGAAAGTTTTTGAAGGGTAATTGCAACTTGTTGGCCCAATCTGCAGCTAATGAAGGGATAACCTTCCATTTCTCTCCTGCCTATGCTCCTCACTTCGGGGGACTTTGGGAGGCTGGTGTGCGATCATGCAAATTTCATTTGTATAGAGTTTTAGGAAATAGTCATTTAACGTTCGAAGAGCTTTACACTGTGTTGGTGCAAATTGAAGCGGTCCTGAACTCGCGTCCGTTGACACCACTGTCATCTGAACCAGCTGACCTGCAAGCTCTAACCCCGGGTCATTTTTTGATTGGTAGACCAATAACTTCTTTGCCTACCCCTAGCTACGAAGGTTCCTCATACACGTACCTAAGCCGTCATCAGCGGATTGAACAACTCAGGCAACACTTTTGGGCAAGATGGAGCAAAGAGTATGTCTCCGAGCTGCAGCAGCGTATTAAGTGGCGAACCAACGGGGATTCGTTGAAGCTTTATTAGGTTAGTTTAGGTAGGTAGGTAGGTAGGTTAGGTTAGGTAACGTAATAAAAGTGTTTAACGGCCTGGCGGCCCCCCCCCGAGGCGCCGCGCTCCGCGAGGCGCGTAGTCTTTAGTTGGTCTACGGCGTAGCAAAATAAAGTAGGGGGCGTAGTCATGGGTCGTCTACGCCAAAATAAAGGGGGGTTTTTCTCGGGGGGATGAATAGCTAATTTTTTCATTGGGGCGGCAAACGTTAGCTACAGAAAACTTGAAAAATAGCAAAAAATCGCGTAGGTTAAGTTGCGTCAGGTTAGCGAATTAGAAAAATAACATGGGTTCCAATATGTTGAGGCTTAACCCACGCGCCTAGCTCAACCCACGGCGTAGTCACCTAAGTCAACCTAACATAAAATTTCGTAGTCTTAGGTTAGGTTAGGTCAGAT
>SJJU01071531.1:0-32944 GCA_012932125.1 Conopomorpha cramerella | reverse complement strand
TAAAAAAAAAATATATATTATTTTTAAATGTAGGAAATGTCAGTAAAATAGGATTAAGTATGTTAAAGGTATTAACAATAAAAAATAAAATTAACAAAAAAAATTAAGAAATGAAATGTCAAGATATAAAATTTAAATAGATTTTTGCTTTTTTAATAACATTCATTTGTACTTATATTTGAACGTCAATTTGTTATATATATTAATGTAATGTATTTTTGTTGTTTTTAATATAGTCATTGTCGCATATTTTTTAGTTACCAAGACGGATACCAACATCTGGGACAGAAGAATGTGAGATATGTTTCTCGGTGCTGCCAACCTCTGTAAGTATATAAAAATACCTAATTAAAATTGTAAAACATGGTTTTACCTTTGTTTAAACTAAAACTATGAAACGCAGTAGGTATGTCCGCCGGAGTTCATCCCGTTCCCGAGGGAATTTGGGTATAGATTAAAGGCTATATGTTATTGAGATGCTATGTTATAGTAAAGTTTCATTAAAATCCGTTTTTTTTCATTAACATCCATCCAAAAAGCATTCCCGTTTTTAAATAATCATTGTATGTGAGATGACACAATTTCATATATCTATAATTAAACAAATCTGGCTGTGGCTAAATTGACCATACTTAAAATTTAGTCACACATATATAAAATAGCAGTACTGGCAAACATTTCTTTTGCCGTAGGACGTCGCCCTAAAAAAAGATTTGGCTTAATTGGTTCAGGAGTTATGCACTTACCAACAAATTTTGCGATACATTTTTTTGTTATAAACTACCTGATCCGGCAAATGTTGTTTTGCCAATATCATTTTTTAGCAGTGTTCCACTGCCATTATATGTATGTATACTTCCTCAAGAATCCGATATCTAAAATCGGAAACCTCATCAGAATCCGTTGCGTAGTTTTAAAAATATAAGCAGTCATAGGGACAGACAGGGGGAGGTGACTTTATTTTATATAGTATAAGTATTTTATACAATGTAATGATATTGTCGCACGCGCTTCACGTAATACAGGTTGATGTGGAAAAGCCCTTGTAAGCCGAAGTCCGAAGTTTCTGTAGACCCTATTGAGTCCGTTTAGATAGGCGTCAATGTTCCCAAACAAAAAGAAATAAACCTCAAACCACCTTGATTGACTTTCTTTTTCGTTCCGGGCACATTGAGATCTGCTGAAATTCATTTAGTAAGGTCTATAGAAATTATTTCCGCACAACATTAAATGATTTTAAAATGTTTTCTACATAATGGGGGCAAAATTAAATATTAAATATAAATCAAAGTCATGTGTCAATGATCATTGTTTTATATTTTTGTGATTAAGAATATGGGTTGTGTGTTAATTCCATATTATTTTTATTAAAGTCCTCCAGCCGTTTAGATGTGAAGAAGTAACAAACATACACACACACAAATTTTCGCCTTTATAATATTAGTGTAGTATTATAAATATTTCTTTTTACAGTTAATGACTGGACTTGAATGTGGTCATAGATTCTGTACTCAATGTTGGTGCGAATACCTGACCACAAAGATAATGGAGGAAGGTTTAGTAAGTATTACTTTAATTATTATTTTTTGTTCCTAATACAGGCCTTGAGTCGGCCAAGAAAGAGGTCTGTCAATTTTGTAACTAAAACAATAAAAGGTAGAAAGTATTGTCATGTTGTGACAAATAGAAAATTGAACCTCAATGTCCGATGACATTCATATGAATTCAACTTCCACAATCTTGGCCGTCTGTACCTAAAGATACTATTCTGAAGCGAGGTGGCGACCTCGCTAGCCTCCTAGTAACACATTTCTAAGAATCCAATAGAGAACAGTCGATTAAAGCTGTACCTAAGCTGTAATTAAGAGCTGGAGACACGATTCGGAAGCACCTATGCGCCTACCCCACGTTAGGATTAAAAGGCGTGTAGGGATTACTCAATTTATACAGTCCCTGTTCTATCTATAAATTGAGATCTGTCCCTAGCTGTATCTATTGTGTGGTCAACCCAAGTGTATAAACGAACGAGGCGGTGTTGTATGAACTTAGTTGACCTGGTTAAATGTACAGCATAGATTTATTTGATACTATACGATATTATTGAGGTTAATACCGATTCTTACACGTGTGCTATTTCAATGCAACAAAGTAGGTCGTAGGATTCATTAACCTGTGACTAGCTGAGATTTGCCGTTATTTTCAATACGATATGTTAATTTTCAGTATTTGTTGATGTTAATTTTATTATATAAAAGAAGGGGTACTCATAGGCGTTTTATCAATTAAAGTGATATGTATGTGAATGTGGTTTTGCCTACCCTGAGCGTCGGTGCTTTGTGACACACACAGTTCGGTAGATGATTTTCTTTTTTCCCAAAAATAGAGTTTATAGACAGATGTTACACAGACTCCTGAGCAAGGACCTAATAATAATGGCACTTCTTTTATTTCTTAAAATACAGAGCGTAGGACTAGCTGTAGCTGCCTAAAAACCTTCGTTTTTGACGTAGAAGATCTGCCTTAAAGCTAACAAATCAAGAATTATTTCAATAAGCCTTAATATACAAATAATAATTTGTTTGAATAGGAAACCGGTAACTATTTCTACTGCGGACAGTAAGATAGCTACAAATATTTGGGCTAATAAGATATCCACCAATATTCTTATAATTCCTTCTTCATCCAATTCATACTCTAGAAGTGACGTAGTACCTACAGAAATTCTGTCAACTCGCTAAAGATTATGGACATGAGTTGCTTTATACTCGTATGTATGGTCGGACCAAGAAACTGTTCTATCCGTTTTGATGACTTCCTGTGTCACTAATACGTCAATAAGGTAGAGTTGACGTATTGTGACAAGAAAGAAATGAACCTAACCTGTCTATTAACATTCGTGAGGTTCAACTTTAGCGTCTCCAGATTCTTGGTTGATTGTAACTATGTTTTATTAAATGTTTATGTATGTCCAGGGCCAGACAATATCGTGTGCGGCGCACGCGTGTGACATCCTAGTGGACGACGCAACTGTGATGCGCTTGGTGCGCGATGCGCGCGTCAAGCTCAAGTACCAGCACATCATTACCAACAGCTTCGTTGAGGTAATCCATTTCCACTGTTAACATTTATATCTGAGTCATTATATCAAAGGGGGTAAAGTCCAAGTTGGAAACCGACTGCACACGTCTGAGTCACCGTTAGAAATGAAACGTGATATCTCAAGTTACGGGTAAATAGGTACCTAAAGAACAAGTATGCGCCATCGCTGCTTAACATCCGGCAGGATCTTGTTCTTAGTTTACAAAAAAAGTGATTTGTAGGTCCTGCGTCTATCGCTATTAAATACTGCACAGACCTTGTGGTATGCGGGTTTGCTATGATGTTCCTTTCCCATAAGATGGCGTAGAAGAAAAATAGTTCATTACCTTTTTGGATGTACAAGTAATGTTGGAGTTCTATCTCACCCATTTATTAAGACAACAGAGGACAGAAGTACAAAATAACATGCTGCCAAGTAATATATACGTAGCATTTTCCAGGAATACCTTTTTAAGCGGAAATACTCTCTTAAGCCGAATTCGACTGTTTTTGTAGACATTATTCGATCCATTTCAGCAGGAGTCAATGCTTCGTAACGTAACGGAAAAAAAAATCGACCTCTTCATACAAGCAGCACATTTATCTGATCGAGTTTGTACCGCGAGAACGAATATTTTTCTCGTTCAAATGCAATGACACCTGCTACAAATGAACTCAGAAGAGTTTACAAAAACAGTTTAATTCGGCTTAAGAGAGTATTCTCGGCTCA
Source organism: Conopomorpha cramerella (assembly GCA_012932125.1). Taxonomy (NCBI): domain Eukaryota; kingdom Metazoa; phylum Arthropoda; class Insecta; order Lepidoptera; family Gracillariidae; genus Conopomorpha; species Conopomorpha cramerella. The sequence goes on along the minus strand of SJJU01071531.1, from coordinate 29,136 downwards.
CGCTTTACTCCAAAAGCTGATGAACGTTGAGTTGCAGAAAGGACCTTTAAATTTAAAGGTGACTTTCTTATTTAACGGACCAATAGCACCGCATTATTTGCTCGACTCAACTTCAGTATTCCGAATGGTTCTTTAAAGTCCATTTAAAAGTTAAAACAGCATTCAGCGAGTCAGCAGTAGTGTAGCAAGAGTAAAAGTGTGTATGTGTGTGTGTGTTTCAGTGCAACCGGCTGCTGCGCTGGTGCCCGTCGCCGGACTGCTCGATGGCGGTGAAGGCGGCGTACGTGGAGGCGGCCCCCGTCACGTGCCGCTGCGGACACACCTTCTGCTTCGCCTGCGCCGAGAACTGGCACGACCCCGTGCGCTGCTGTCTGCTGCGCAAGTGGATTAAGGTACCTGTATTCTTTTTCATGGGGTTCACATTCCTGGATATCGTGCTTTATTTACCTCCGCTTTGTATTGGTTTTGACTTTTATTACTGTGCCGAAAGACTTTGCAAAAATACAAATTTCATACAAAATTTGCGTGGCAACCATCCGAATACAATGGGCATTGTACCGTTTTTCACAGCCGTGTCACTTTGGTTTATGTTCATAATTTATAATAGGTTACTTATCGCCGGACTCTCTTTCTCTATCGGAAATATGGATCCAGACGGCTATCGTTCTGAGTCCTAGTACAGTAAAAATGAGTAAAGTACTTATTAGAAGCGATTGTTCGATTCGGCCTTCGACCTACCGTATATAGAATGGACATCTGTGGTTTTTTCTCAGCAGTAGGTGAAACAAACGACTAAGTCGATTACGTATCAGATCTTGAATTCGTTATTTTGTACTCTCGTGTTTTCTAAGCTCTATAAATCCAAGTATAAAAAAATGCACGAACCTGTCATTTTGTTAAATTAAAAAGTAAAGAGTGAAAACCCGTTCCTAAAAATATACAAAAGGCAATGTTAATGTAATTGTTATTTTCAGTGTAGTATTCGTTTTCTTATTTAAAACTTGCACCAAATTGTTATCTTCAGAAATGTGACGACGACTCGGAAACGTCGAACTGGATCGCGGCCAACACGAAGGAATGTCCGAAGTGCAACGTCACCATCGAGAAGGACGGCGGCTGCAACCACATGGTGTGCAAGAACCAGAACTGCAAGGCCGACTTCTGCTGGGTGTGTCTCGGGCCCTGGGAGCCGCACGGCAGCTCCTGGTACAACTGCAATAGGTGAGAGGCTCACCTGAACCTAATCTCCGTCTCTGATACCACACTTGATGAACCCTCGTCTTTGCTATTACAAGATAAGTGGACCTTAGGTCTTCCCAAGCACCCTAGATAAACGCTAATCAGGAGAAAAAAAATACTTTACAGGCCTTATAGGGAATTTCCTGTATGGTCCTTGTAGGTTCACCTTCTATAATCATGGACTTCTTCGCCCTGTTGTTAACTTAAACAGAACGAGTAACTACAAACAAAACGTTGTTATCTCTGGTTCTCGTCTAACGCATTGTGTCTTTCACGTCGCAAACGTCGGAATTCAGTTAGCACAGTTTAAGATGAAAGCTATTTAGCCATTTATTAACAACGTTATTATAGGAACCGCATATATTTTTAATCACTGTTCATTGCATCTAAGTTGTTCATTCTTTGTTATACCACTTTTATTGATTGATTTGGTAATAAAAAATAAATATGTCATTTACTCCAGATACGACGAGGACGAGGCTAAGGCGGCGCGCGATGCTCAAGAACGCTCCCGCTCAGCACTGCAGAGATATCTCTTCTATTGCAACCGGTGATTACCTACATAATTATATAGATGTGAACAAATAAAAGTGTGAGAATCTTATATATAAAAATGAATTGCTGTTCGTTAGTCTCGCTAAAACTCGAGAACAGCTAGATCGATTTGGCTTATTTTGGTCTTGAATTATTCGCGGAAGTCTAGGGAAGGTTTAAAAGGTGTATTTCATTCAATAAACGAGTTACAAAGGCGACTTCCTATGGCAAAACAAATGTTTGCCGAGACAGCTAGTTTGTTATATTTACTTGTAGCGCCATTAGTTCGCGAGGTTTTCTCCCCATTAAACTCATTTCACTCAACTCATTTCCTTTTATAGAGTTGTAGGAAATTATATTATTGTAAAAGACTAAACACTAAACGATTCGCAACGCTCACACGGTGGAGGAAAACGTGATGAAACGCGCATACCTCATAAGGTGTGTGAACCATAGAACGGCGACAGGCTCGCCTCATGTCACGTTGTGGGTTAAACAGCTGTCATCTTGTTGAACCATGGGCATGATTGCTTAGCAAGTGTCTCTGCACCTTTTCGGGATTAAAAGGCGTGAAGTGTGTATGTACTAAACACTACAGTATGCAGATTGTTATTATTTAGAACACAAGTAATATGTATGATTACACTTAAATGTCGGTGGTATATTCAGGTATATGAACCACATGCAGTCGTTGCGCTTCGAGTCCAAGCTCTACGCGTCCATCAAGGTCAAGATGGAGGAGATGCAGCAGCACAACATGAGCTGGATAGAGGTGACATTACGCTCTTTGTACTAGTAGACGCCGATTGTTTTGTTTTTTTATACCTTGATATATTTTATAAGCTCCTAAAGAACTGATTGTTAAGAGTCTATTCGATTCAGAGTATTACATATTTGATATCTTTGTTCACTGTTAATCCACTTTCCGTGGGAATGGGAGGTTTTCTGACAGGCGGCTTATTACAGTTCTAATAAATGTCAATAGATGGCACTACCTAGACAGGGTTGTCATTTCATGTTTTTATTTTTTGTTGACAATTCTAAAATGAGTTTCTCCTTGAGATCATGTCTGATTTGCGCCATCTGTGAGATGTTTTGGAACTACTTGTGACATATTTGAAGCTATCAAAAAACCTCTCATTCTGGCTAAAATATAGATTATATCCTATACCATGTTTTGTCTATCTTCTCACCAAGTTTTGTCAAAATTTGTCATCCATCCATCCAGTAATGTTCACGTGAAAGAGTTACATACTTACATTCACATTTATAATATTATATGTATTATTTTTATATTCGTCAGGTTCAATTCTTGAAGAAGGCGGTGGACATTCTATGCCAGTGCCGTCAGACGCTGATGTACACGTACGTGTTCGCGTACTACCTCCGCAAGAACAACCAGTCGGTCATATTCGAGGACAACCAGCGCGACCTCGAGTCGGCCACCGAGACGCTCTCCGAGTACCTCGAGAGGGACATCACTAGTGAAAACCTTCACGACATCAAACAGAAGGTGCAGGACAAATACAGGTGTGTATTGTTTTGTGTTAACTGTAATGTATCCAATCGAGGCCACAATTAACCGGCCAGTTGTGAAAAAAAAACGCCTATGCCTTAATTATTGACAACTAGGTGTCCCGGCAAACATTTGTTTTGCCATAGGAAGTCGCCTTTGTACCCCGTGTATTGGATGAAATACACCTTTTGAACCTTCTCTGGACTTCCGCGAATAATTCAAGACCAGAAATAGACAATTCCGTCCAGTCGTTCTCTAGTTTTAGCCAGACTAACGAACAGCAATTCATTTTTATATATAAGATGTCGAAAACAAACATTTTTTCAACTATATGTAATTGTTACATTTGAAAGATAAGTGAGTGACTGGACCGTTCTCTTGGGGAATTGTCTTTGACGTTTTTCTGACAGATTTTCGGGCGGAGAACTGTCATTACTGTCATACTTTCGAAAACAAGTTTGACAGTAATGACAGTTCTCCACCCGAAAGTCTGTCAGAAATACGACAAAGAAAGTTCCCCAGTCTTAATAACTGCACAGCAGTTAGTTAATTTATCGCATATTTTTGGTCTTGGTTCAACTTGACATCTGTTGTAATAAGTTCAAAATTAAAATGACCAGAAGAAATTCTGTACAAATCAAGGTTTCGATTTTATTTAACACCGACCGAAATTAACTGCAGAACTGAAAGTGGAGGGAATGAATGAGTTGTATTAATTTCCATTCGCCTTTCTTTCCAGATACTGCGACAGCCGACGCAAGGTCCTGCTCGAGCACGTGCACGAGGGCTACGAAAAGGACTGCTGGGACTACACAGAGTAATGCCTTCTCTATCTAATACATGCATAACACACTCGCGCCGTCTCTTTCTAGTGCCAGATACACGTTAGGCATACGTGAGAAATTAACACCCACAATGCCACACGTGTGGGTTTCTAGATGTGCGATTTTTCCAGTTATACGAAACTTGATGTTGTAAATAAAGTTTACTGAAATATGAGGTGATAACATCTCACGATATAGAGCTTCTTTCAATTGACAACTTTGCATTTCGAATGATAAATAATATTTTTATTGAAAATTGAAGAAAATATAAAATTATTTGACCCGTATTTTTTTATTCAACATAAAAATAATGTTTTCATTCATGATTTTCACTTTTAATATTGATGTTTTTCGAAAGAGCGTAAGCGCCATATGACGTCACTATTATGGATACACAGATCAAACATAGATAGAAAAGAAAACTATAGCTGTCAATGTCAATTTTCAAGTTGTAGTCTGTGTAGATCGTTGTTTTGTTTACTTTTGCTGTTAGAAAGGTGTGTTTATTTATTTGCTAGCCACGTCGAGTCAGAGTAATATTACTCCTAACATTGCTTTTTCTCTCGTTCGGGTTGATGCATTTTTTATCGATAGTAGTGAAATAGCGTGATTTTAGGTTTATTCCAAGAATAGGTGGGATGAAAAAAAATAACCTATTTTTGTTTGTTTTGAAACTGACGATTCTGCTGTCACTAATATTGCCAATTTTATTGATGTGTAAAAAAATATGGATAGGCTTGAATTCCACCTATTTCGCACAAAGTAATGACGTCATCACACATATTTCACATTTTACGTAATATCTCCGAAATTACGCATCTAAAAAATATAATATTTTTTGTACAGTATCCTGAAACGAAAATACAGAAACGGTTTTTTTATTTATACTGCTTATTAGGTATGCAAAGTTGTCATTAGGTGAGATTCTAAATGGAATGGTTTCGTAGGTATACTGAGTCGCGTCTATTGAAAAAAAAAAACATACAACATGGGTAAAATAAATGTTTGGAGTGTTTGGCAGGAAGCCATTAAACAATACCATTACAGGTATACAATACGTCAGGGGGTAGGCAGATGCAGCTACTCGTACAACTGCTATATTAACATCTGTTATGCGGGCAGTATAATAATAATTATTATTTTGACAATATTGTGTCAGTCGAAGATTCGTTGTATATTTGTTTGAAACGGCTGTATGGGTAAGGATTGAAGAGTGCTTCCATCGGATGGTTTTATTTTGTTTGATACAGACGCTGGTATGAATGACAATAGCTATTAGCTTGTGGCTAGCTGTTGATCGATTTACGTCTTTATGTATATGGCCGGAAATGATTTAATCGACTGACCTGCGATGTGAGTTGTGGTTTGTTGTTGCTTGATACACTGTCATTATTTGTATTAGAGCATCAACAGATCGCTTTGTGCAGTACTTGGAACCCGAGGTTGGTCGGTATATGACGAAATATGAAAAAAAATAAGGATTTATTTCCGAAGCAAAATCATTCTGACAATGACCTTGCAAAATATCAAGCTAGGGTTAGAAAGTTTATGTTTGATTAGAAAGTATAATATATTGTAAGCTATAATATATGTATATGTATTACTATTGCATAGTTTCTGTGTAAAAAAAAAGTATAATGTATATTGTTTTTTTAATGTCGTTACGACTTACGGTAGTTGGAGTAAACTTTATTGTTTTTATTCATCGGCGTGGTACTACAATACAATACATTTTGTATGATTTAGATATTTTTTTAGTATATTATGATATCCTCATTACTGTAAGTTTCACGTTTTCAAAGATTCATCGATCTCCTGTAAGAACTTTACAATAGATAATTTTACGTACATTATTATAGATGTGAGTTCATTATTTTTTAATGTAATAATTAGATTAATTTCACATAACTGATTTTTATACATTAAACTAGCATATAAGTGTCGTGTAAATCGTTTAGTGTAGAGACTGTCATTTAAAATAATGTCTTGTTTGTATTGACAAAGACATTCTGAAAACTGAAAAAAAAAGATTTTCATCATTATCTAAAAGAGATCACGCTATGATTCGTGTAAAGTTTTTTTTTGTTTAAAACTGATTACCTAACTATTTACTTAAATGGCAATGTACAGACAGTACAGCCTATGTGCATCTAAAAAGAATACAACCATATGACTATAAGGAACTAATAATTTTCACTTGAAATCAATTGACGAGAAAACCAAATTCGCTAAAACTATGTGAAAAATAAAAAGTGTTCGCTGATGAACGACGCACTTAAAACTTTATTGTGAAGTAGTACTGTCTTGTTTGATTGACTGATTGACAATGGATAGTGTAAACGAGATTTATTTACTATTTTATTGAAATCAATATTTACAAGAGTATACCTACCTATATGTTGTCTTAAATAAAATAGACATGTACGTACACAGTCGTGTGACTTCATCATAAAATATCACCGATGTTCCGAGTCATTATGCTTTTTATATCTTCTGGATAAGATATTTAATAACTCTGTGCAATATATCCTTTATATTTTGGTTTAGTTGGCACCTGACAATGTTTCAGTTACGGTTGTATTCACAAACGAATTATAGTTAATTGCTGTACAAGTCCTTTGCTGCCATTGTAATTTATGTCTGGATCTGATCTGACAACATCAGTCTTATTAAAAAACTTGGTATATTATTTTGTATAAATCTAACGTTGCTTCTTACGGTTGGTATGTTGGTAATATATTGAACATAGTATGAATTTAAGTACTAAAGATAAACCAATCTTTTTTTGCACAACCCAATAGTGTCAAGACTCCGTTAATTTTCCCTTAGTCCCATTTCGTACCCAGATTTTGCAACTGGCTACGGCTCGGAAAATAATATACCGATATCGTAGCTATCTAGTTCGTAGTTAGCTTTGAAATGGATACTTTTTTTCCCGTATCGAAACCAGCTACCAATTCTAACGAACTCGAAATGTTAAGGATTAAGCGTTATTTTTAACTATCTTTTATTAATCCCAATCTATAACAGGCTCGCTATTGTTGATTTAGAACATCGGTGAAACGTAGAGAGATATCTCTTTTAGTGTTCATATATAGACTGACTGCATTATGGCCAGTTAACGCACAGTGATTCTATTTTCTGAACGCATTTTGGATTTTTATTTCCTCGTTTTCCTGGTTTAAATCGTCCAAGTACACCGGACTACTGATAAAGTAAGAAAAATTAAGAATTATGACTTTTTCCAGATGCATTAATAAAATAGAATTACTTACTACAGTCTCTCCCATCTCATGTAACATGATATCGCCAACACATAATATGTCAATTCATTTTACATTTTGAATGAGTCGGTTGCACTGCCACTATTTTTTCCTTGTAAAATCTAGGTAGTACACAGTAATGGTGTTTTGGAATCAAATTACCAACATGAACATGGAAAATAAGACAAATAAGCATTATTATTCTTTAGTCGTTATACAGTTGTACCAAACCGTTATGTTTGTTTATATGCTTACATACATCAATTTACGTCCTTGATCCATAGTGACAGACAGAAGCTTTTATGACTTGATGCTTCATATTTCTCAACTATGTACCAGCTTGACAAGCCTGTCAAGTCTGTCAAAGTGATAGTTGGATTTTCCCTCAGGTAAAGCAACTTAATGGCACTTAAGATTCTGCAATGTTGGACATAGTTGAGTTAAGCGAAGCCAAGCGGATTTATTTTCTCAACACATTCTTGGATACTCAAAATAACAGAATATACCTTTTACTGTCATCCCCGGAAGGGTTATTATGGAATTTTAACTATAACGGCCCACTCTTGTGTTTTTTTATTTATCAACTAGTTGACCCGCTAGAGAAAACCGCTTCAAAATCCGTTGCGTAGTTTCAAACCATACAGGCATACCATACAATAGGGACAGACAACGGGAGGTGACTTTGATTTATACTATGTATTGATATTTCATGTGCATGTTATAATTTGATTCCACAACTCTCCAATTCATTAGTGAACGATAGTGTACTTCATACATGTAACATTAAATATTAGTGTCGAAGACATTGTTATGCGCACCACTGTATATATAGATGCTGTATAATATATTAATATGTATGTTTAATTTACACATACTGCATAGATACAGTTCGGGTTTGTCGAGCATCTAGTGTGACGTTACTGTAAGGACACGATTGCTGTAAGAATATGGAAACAAATAAAAATAGTAACATCGATTTGACGTTTTTTCTTTTGTGTCTGTGTGTGTGTGTTATGTTTGTCATATTCAGTAGATACTTCTTGTGTCATGTGCGAACGAAGTGAACAAATATATTAGTAGAGACAGTAGACTGTGGTATAGATATTTTGGGTGAAGTCGCTGTGGGTTGAGCCACGAAATCACAGGTTTGTTCGGACGATGTGATAACCTAACCTAACACATTACTTGTTCTCTAAAAGTAGTCTGCGAATTAATTCTCGTCTTAGCAATAATAAAAAGTAGAAAAACAATGTAACTTTAAACGAAAATTTGATTGAACCCCAACCATAAAAATATACCTACTACTTCTGGTTGTGGATAGATAAACCATTAGTTGACAAATTTATGAAAAGGGGTAGGTATAGTTAGCTGTATGGAATTTTTTTCTTATTGGAAATGCCTGATGCGAAGAGACAATTTTCATGACCATAATCAACCCGCAACAGAGTTGAATGGATTACGTGTTGATTTTAATATGATATGAATGTAATGGTTGGTGATCTAATCACAAAGTTTCTGACTAATCGAGATAAGTCCAGATACTCGTAGTATCTATACATAAGCAATCACTGCTAAGATAACAGTTGAGAAAAACAAAATGGACTAAACCTGTTTGTTTTGTAGGAATTTCCTAAGGTTGCAGTCAACATGTTCCGAACTCCTTATTGCATCGCGAATTATGTGTGCAGCTATATTACACCCACTGCACGACATTACGTCGTCACCATCAGCCACATGACGTCCACTGCAGAACGAGGGCCACCTCCAATGATTACCGTGATAATTTGGGGGGACATGCCAATAATCGCCACGCTTGGCGGGCGGGTTGGCGATCGCAGTGGTGTTGTGCTGTAACTCACAGAGAGCACTGTTGCCTGTCATCTGGAGAGTTCCCTCGGTCGCCTCTTACGACATCCACGACAGGAAGTGTTGGGCTGGGGTGGCGACTCATGTATTCTATTAGCCGTCACCACACGGCTATTAAGTCGTATTTACAATAAATGAGTGATTTACGAAGTAGTACTGTGTTGTTGAGTCACTTTCTTCCTGATGGTTCTTGTCGAAAATGCCGAAACCTAACCGTAGTAGGGACCTACCTATCGTTTTATTATGTTAATGGTACCTGTACTTTGAGGTGCCAACCACACTGTACGTAATGTTTTAAGACGAATTTTGATTCTTATCCAACTAGTACACTAGTACTAGTCCAACTAGTACACTAGTAACTAGGCAGTCATTACCAGCACACCTAGCAGAAAGATACGAAATATAACAAATAAGTACGTTCTGTAATTGGCTTTATTATTTGATAATATATGATACGCTATGTACGACCCAGCTTGTTAAAAAAAATCGCAGCGCGTTTTATGTCTTGTCCCTTTTTTTTTGCTAGGGGGGTAGGTATTACATAATACACCTTTTTGATATTTTATTGATTATGTGGTAATCAACAGGGATGCGCTGGCGCCGACGCCGCCGCGCCCCGGAAAGGCCCAATGACATCTACAGGTGAGATGTTGCAGTGCAGCACATTAATTAGGTGCTTACATAAACTTGTGTTTAGAATATCTAGTGCGCTGCGATGAACTGCGATGAACAGAAACTTTGGTGTCTATTACAATTAACACGCAGCCCCATAAAATAGGTTTTATTTTCCACCGCGAAAGAGAAATAAGCAAATGAAAAAAACTAAACAAGTGTAAGTGAATACTGATTTCTACAGCGTGCGAATTCAGTTGAAGTTTACGTAAATATAATATATAACTAAGTAATTTACAGACCCTACAATAAGAACAAGTTTTTTCCACAGGTCCCCAATCACCGACTTCGGAACATTTGAAATAAATCAACCAAGTGGATAAAGACTATGTTTAACTATATACGTAGATATGTTTAGTTAAGAAGGGATCGTAAACCATCATGGAACTGTATAGAAGAGTTTATAAAATAATAAACGAATAAAAAACCAAAATAAAAATAGACAATGACGTTTAATTCACTTTTACGTTAAGCAGGAATGATCGGCTTATAATGTAGGTGGGTGAGGGGGTATTTCCCTCGGGACATAATTGAGTAAGTCAGGCGGGATAAGGAAAACTATGGGGCAAGATAGAGAGAGAGAGTCATGATATCAGGGTAAATCAAATTTAACTAAGTATAATGCTCCGAAAAACTAACTGACTGACATGACTCATGACATGAATGTTACTAGGTACTACTTTCTCTTACCGCTGTCTTGTAAATAGATTCCTCTTCCTGACCTTATTACTAAATAGGGGTTCTCACATTCACCTTCTCAGTGCCATTGAAATGAAAGAAAACGGGCAAAGCAGTCAAGTTCTATATTTTATCGTTACTTAATTTATTTTGTACAAACTTCAACAATATATATAATAAATACTCAATTAATTTTTCTATCATTCAGCAAACTGAACTCACTTTTTGTCATATTAGATACATAATAATTTATTTAAAAAGAAATAATACAATGATATCGTAACTTATTGTCTAAACTTAATTAAACACAACTTGTTTTGTGCAAATATGCCTAATTTTAAAATGTTTTTGGTTTTACCAACAACGCAATAGTGGAGCGTACCTTCAGGCCCCTGCAGCGGGAGGGGCGGGGGCGCGGGCCGGGGCGGGGAAGGGCCCCGACCCGCGCGCGCCCCTTCTCTCGCTCCTCACAACTCAGTGCTAAAGCCATCTCACGCACTCATCGCGCTACCTACATTGTCTCCAATACTCGCATTCAATCAAATTACAATAATAAAAAAACAACTCGAACAAATCAATCGACACTCGATACATCGTGAAAATGTTCCATAATGTAAAGCGAAACATCCTGTGAGGAACACGAAACATTATTGCTTCAAGCTTAAATTACGTATGGATGCGTCGCAGTGGTGCTGCGGCTCTACCCGGCATAAGCTCTCGATATTTACACAAGAGTAGAAAATTGACCACATCCGAAGATAAATTACAAAATTTGTTAATGATTTATAGTTATTGTGCTATGCCGACGTTATCCTGCCGGCTTCTTCACGGTTCAAAAATAAAAAGTTACCTACCTTACTCGGTAAGGGACGTTCATCTTAGGTATAATCAATGTCTTATTGCTAAATATTGAGTGATGGCGCTCGTGGAAAGGTACTCAACGGTATCATCCAAAACAATGTTGTGGAGGTAAAAGCGACGTAAATAGCAGTACCAGCCCGCTCTGTGGATGAGTGACATGGTCGAGGCGGGGCGGGGGCGCCGCGGTGGGGAAGCCCGCTCCGCCCCCGCCGCCGCCGCCGCCGCTAATGCGACCGGGGAAGGGCATCACATTAACTACAGGTACCGGAATGCGCGTTACATAAAATGGCTCGTCTCGGCGCGTACTGAATTAGGACGGAAGTGAATCTGGTACCGACACAGCTGACTTTAAGCTTACGTACAGATAACGTTGCAAAAATTCTCTAAACTTTTTAAAATCTCGAGGAAAAGAGAGATCGGCGCGATCTCGTAAAGAGAGATACAACAAAAATGTTTTCGATACAGTAAGAAGCTTATAAAATGGAACTATTAAAAACTATTTATGGACAAAAATTGATATGAATCGGTGTAGCCATTGCTTTTCTTAAGCGTTTACTAAATACAATACAATAAGTGTTTGGTGTGAAGGGCATCGCTGAACACAAACCGGAGCGCGGGAGCGGCGCGGCGGCTCTCTCGGCCGCGGCGCGCGCCCCACCCGTCCTTACAAACAACGGAGAGACAGTGATATTTTCGAATACAAAAATAAGCTTTTAGAATTTTTATCCATAACCCTATATTACAGTAAAGATCATCGACACAAAAGAAGCGTTCGCCGAAGGATTCCGCCGCGGGCCGCCTACCGGGCAGCTCGGGCGGTACGACGCTGCAATACGAAACGGCACTATAAATACACGAGCGAACGACACTCGCAAAACAAACAGTCTCATAAGCCGCGCGAAGAATAAACTTCGTGTGGGGTGTGTGCGCGCGTGCGGCGACCTGGCGTGGCGCGGGCGTGGCAGTGAGCGGTCAGACGGGCGGCGGGCGCGGCGGGCGCGGCGGCGGCGGGCTGAGCAGCGGCGGCAGCGGCAGCGGCGCGCCGTCCGCCAGCGCCGGCAGCAGCGCGAGCGCCAGCGCGGGTCAGACGGGCGCGGGCGGCGGCGCGGGCTCGGGCGGGCGCGGCGCGGCGCCCGGCGCCAGCACCACGCGGCAGCCCGGCGCCGCCAGCAGCACGGCCGTGGGCGCGCCGCCGCCGCCGCCGCCCGCCTCGCCGCCCGACTCGCCGCCGCTCTCCGTGGCGCGGTGCCGCCGCCACGCGTGCTGGATCAGCCGCGCGCAGTACTCCTCGCGCTGCCGCCACAGCGTCGACGACACGGGCTCGTAGCCTTCCGTGTCGGGCCGCCCCACCTCCAGGTCGCCCGTCTCCTCGATGGGGTTGCCCTTGCGGGCGAAGAAGTCTTTGGTCAGGGCGTCCAGGATGTCGACGCAGAACATCATGTCGCCCCGGCAGATGGGAATGTCCATGGATATGATCTTGTACTTGTTCGGCTTGTGGATCTGCAGCGGCGGCTCCAGCACGTCGAGGAAGTCGGACAGCTGGTCGTAGCGGATGTACTGAGTGCCATCTGGGTCGAAGCGCTGCCAGATCTCGTAGTACATGTCGTAGTCGTCGTCGGTGAGCCCCTCCTGCACGTCTTCGGTGGCCTGCGAGTAGTTCTCGAGGATGACGGCGATGTACATGTTGATGACGATGAGGAACGAGATGACGAGGTAGGACAGCAAATAGGTGATGCCGACGGTGGCGGAGCCGCAGTTTCCGGGGTAGCCGCGCTCGTTATCCGGCAGGTCACACTCCTCTTCGTTGATGATACCGTCCAGCACACCGTCCCACCCCGCAGACGTTGACATCTAGGATACAAGTATTACTTTAAATATGGCCATATACTCGATCGTAAAGCTTACTATGATCTTAATCAATTTGATTTCAAAATTAAGTAAATTTCATATTTGTAATTACATTCTATAGTGTAGTCAGCAAAGATTACCTGAAAGAGCAGTATCATGCTCTGGACGAAAGTTTTGAAATTGTAGACGTCATCTAATCCGCCTTTGTTCTTGACGTTCATGAAGAAAGACATGCCAAATATGGCAAAGATGAACATGACAAGGAAGAGTAGCAGGCAGATATTGAAGAGCGCGGGCAAGGACATGGCGAGCGCGAACAGCAGTGTGCGGATGCCCTTAGCGCCCTTCACCAGTCGCAGCACGCGACCCACCTTCGCCACGCGCACCACTCGCAGCAGCGTCGGAGACACGAAGTACTTCTCTATTATGTCACTCAACACCAAACCTGAAGCGAAAAAGAAACGAACTTTAGTGTGTATTCATTTTGGCTGCCTAAAATGTTTCTTATTCCACATTTTGTTGAAATGGAACGGCAATTTTTTATAGGTAGGTAATGGGAATATCATACGTTAGCGGGAAATGTGTGTAATACACAATACTCACTTAGAATGGAAAACATGACGACGACGAAGTCAAATAGGTTCCATGGCTCCACAAAGTAGTGGTATCGCAGCGCAAAGATTTTGAGCATGCACTCCGAGCTGAATATCACAATGAAGATCATGTTGAGGTAGTCCAACACCACGCTGAACGTCTCCGACTGTTGGTAGTGGTCCAACGTCATGGTTAACATGTTCAAGCCTATGAACAACATTATAATCATGTCGAATTTCTTATCCGTCACTATTTCGAACACAATCGCCTGCGGTCGCCATTTTGGCCTTGGAATCGCTTTCAGGGGTTTCTTTGAGCCCATTTTCTTCATGGCATTGTAGTATTTCTTTTGGTCCTCTGTCATGAACATCTCGAGACTGCCTCCGGCCTTCTTCTTTTGCTCGTTGAAGTTATCAATGATCACACCGATGAACAGGTTGAGAGTGAAGAACGAGCCGAAGATTATGAAGAACACGAAGTACAGGTACATGTAGATGTTCGTTTCGCGGATTGGCTGCTTGCCCACCTACAAAAGTAAGAACACTTTAGTTTGCCTTATTTCGATTTCAGATCATAATTGTGATCTAATACTGAACTTAATTTACATCTATAATTCCCTGTCCAAAAGGCTCTAAATACCTCCACCACAATGAATTTTAAGAGTGGTTAGCTGAAATGAACAACTTTAGGAGCTCTGAATATCCCCTTCAAAAAAGGTACAATTAACTATTTATTGTGTGTAGACAACATAGCGGCGATAGGTTGGCCTAATCCTCTTAAAACGGACCTCCCCTAAAATGAGAATCGGTACTTATCAGTCACATCTCCAACCACTGTCATACCCTAAATTGGATGGCAGGCGTGGAGTGGCGGCTAATATAATCTTAACTATCTCACACAAGCAATGAAACAAAGTGACAATTACCTCTCTAGAATCGATAGCATCGTTCATGATCTGGATCCATCCCTTAAACGTAGCGACCTGGAAGAGGCAGAGATACGCCTTGCCCACGTGGTCGAAGTTCATGGGTGAATTTTCCCACGTGTAGTTTTCCAGGATGCAGGCGTTTCGGTCAGGGATGATCTCGTGGCTCAACGTCGTGTGGTTCAAATCAACGCACTGTAATATAATAGTAAGCATTAGTTTTGAACATTGTATTCTACTACACACCTGCTAATATCCTGCACTGATGATTGGTAGAAAATGTTTTTAAATGTATAGTGCCAAACACTTGGGGCCATACATATACATATAAGTAACTATACTGCAAAAACTAACGATTTCTTCACATGGATTAAAAATTCCAGGTATTAATTCAAGGACTATTTTCTGTTAGTGGCTGAGAGCCTACAATGAAATGGACACAACCAATAAACATTAAAAGCAATGATGTAAAAAATGTGCCTAGACAGATTCTTAAAAACTTGCCTTGAAATATTTTCCAGCGAACAGTTGAACACCCATGATGGCGAAGATCAGCCAGAAGATGAGGCACACCAGTAGTACATTGAAGATGGAAGGTATTGCTTGCACCAGCGCGTTGACCACGACCTGCCACCAGACACACACTCATACCAGGTAATTAAACAATCTCTAATAGAAAAACGCCAGGATATCTCGTAGCCAGTTTTTTTATCGAAATCCAAAAGTAAAAATCGCATTCCGATTTTTTTGCAGAGCGTAACTGTGCTGTGTATTACGTATCTATTGTTTATTTGTACACTATTAAATTTAAAATTACCACTACGTATTGTGGCTATGCTTGCTTTGTATTCGGAGTTGAAATAGTTTATTTCAACGTTTATAAAACAAGGGGATTTTGTGTGACATACCTTCGTACAAAATATATGAATAAACTGCGTAAGCTGGAATGATCTGTGTATAAATGATTTTATTAGTTACTCGAAGTTCTAGTGTTCATGCGTTATTTGTTGAGAATCAGCAATTGCTATCTTTCGCACTGTAATTAATAAGGACAATTTGCTAATGCTCAAAAATGTTGATGTACCCAGTCAACATACCTACTCCATTGGTACAGAGTCCGTAAATCTTGTTATTTCATGCCTGTAGGTAAATCTCCTTAGATGGTAAACTGTAACTCAAAATTAACTTCTGTATAATAGTGTCAATATGTAAGATGCCGACTGAGTACATTTGGTACCTCTGCACCCACAGGATTGGTGGCTTTCCAAACTTACCGTTATAATAATAAAATAATAACAAAACATCTATTAAGGTAAATACATAAACACATGCACGACAAAACGAAAATGCAATAATGACTTACCATCGATTTATAAGAAATCCAAGAATACAAGCATGCGATTCCCCAATTTCATACGATGTATCGGATGGATCAATTTACTGCTAAAGTGCAAATGCTAGTCATTCCAGATGTACTGATGGTAAATTCTAAAAATTAACTAGCTAAAACAGAAGGAGTAAGAGAAAATCAGACCAAAAGTGAACGATGGATGTTCCTGCTGAATGCGGCTATGTCAAGTCTACTGGTTGTGACGGTCAGTGACAAGCCATTCAGGGGTGCCAACCGACACGCTGTGTCCGCTAATGAGCCTCGGCGTGTGTGATGCTCTCTGGCTGAGGTGTGTGAGTGGACGCGGCTGTACGTACCCGCATGCCCTGCATCCGGCTCATGGCCCGAAGCGGCCGCAGTGCGCGGAGCGTTCGCATCGTTTTGAACGCCTGAATACCGCCAGCGCCGCAAAGTGCCGCTACGAAGTTTATAAGCGAGACCTGATGGAATCAAGGAGGGTACAAAGTTTAACATAAACAATGGCTCAGCCGACTGCAACTTGTATTCTTAAAGGTTTACAAAATCTCTTCGTGGAATGATGCGACCGAGCAGGATGTTCCATTAAGGAGAAGACTTCATAATACCAGACGCTATTCACAATGATGGATAAGAGGCTGGAACTCAAAGACTGGAACTGCCTAGCGATACAGAAGGAATTGAAATGGCAGAAATATAAAACTATGTACAGATCCACAACTAGGAAGATCATCTAAACAATATGTATTTATAGTTAAAATTTAAAGAAATGACTCATTGATGTCATGCAGTATTGAGTGCCGTAGTCCAGAAGGTGGGTGTCTCGGAAACTTGCTCGCAGTCCGGAAGGCGACGGCTATCGAAGAAAAGAGAGTACACAAAGCGACAATATTCATGTACATGACAACAATCACGACATCGAGAGCACTTGCAGCACGAAGACCTGACAGGACTTCTGCCGCTAACATTGCAAAGCTACACGATTCAGTGCACGTCACCCATAGATACTAGTGTTACAAGTTACTTTGAGAAATTAAGGTAATATTGATGTCGAACAACGTATCTATGGATGAGGTGTGGTGAGTGACATCGAGTAGCGTGCGTCGATCGTGACTCACGCGCATGCCCTCCCATCTGGAGACGGCGCGCAGCGGGCGCAGCGCGCGCAGGGTCCGCATGGAGCGGAACGCGGGGATGTCGTCGGCGCCCGCCATCACGGCACCATGGTTTACGAGGGACAACTAACACCACCGACCAACAATCGTGTCATCAGATAATCCTTGTAAAAATCTTAGAACTAACAAATCTTAGAAATAACATTAAAATACCAGAATCCTTAAATATGTACGCAAGTCTGTAAATATTTAAAACATCAGTTAGATTAAAATAAGTGAATTTGTATGATAACTAGAAGTGAGCTTACCATTACAATAATGAAGTCGAGCCAGCACCATGCGTTGGTAAAGTATTTTTGAAATCCGAGTGCAAGCCACTTTATCAACATCTCCAGGAAGAATATTACCGTAAAAATTCTGTCCATATAGTACAAGATATCTTGAAGAATTGGCCTGTGGGGAAGGTGTACATCTTCTAATGCCTGCAACAGTAAAGCATAAAAATAAAAAGTGTTCGTCAAATGAACGAAAAAACGTGTATGAACAAGTACTTACCAAAGCTAAACTACTCAATAAGATCATTGTGATAACAGCAGTCTCAAAGTACGTGTTTTCAATCAGTCTGAAAGTCTTAAGTCGAAGCATGCCCCATCCCTGGAAGAAGGGGGAGTCATCGTCTCCCGCCAGGAACGGGAACTTGGCGTAGCAGGATTCGGGGCAGCAGGGAGCAGGCAGGTTATCTTCTCCTTCTTCATCGGCGCCAATTATTATATCTTTTATGCCATTGACTTTGCCTTCTTCCTCTTCTTCTTCAACCAATTCTACAGGAATGATTACAAATATTACACTTTTTATTTACCTTAAATTAAAAAAAAAATATATGTTGTGGATGACTACATACCTTCTTCTAAACCTAAGTCTTCTTTACTAGCATCCTTCTTTTCTTCGCCATCTATCGTATCCGCGGACACTTTGTGGCTTTCATCTTTGTACGACCGTAATTTATGACTACCATATGACTTTTGACTAATTGTATCATCATCCTGCAAAATAATATAGTAAGTAATTGCGAGTTTGGTTCATTGACAAATTGGATAATGGCACACGTATTTTCCACCTTTGTAGAGCTGCACTAACCTGTATGGGGTAGCCATGGTGATTGAGATCACATTCTAACCTATTATCTCGATGATTATCAGTTATTGAATTAATATTATTCATAAGAATCTTCCCTTTCTTGTATTTATTGTCACCTGAAATGATACCATTGACTTATTATTGATATGTTTTTGTATTCTTTTAAGGCATCGCTTTCTTTGTTATGTCTTTACCTGGTATCGTGAATTCCATGCCGTCGCCGATGGCCACTTCGACTTGGTCTTTGAGTTTCTTGTCCTTGTAGAGTACAGCGTCCTCCAGATCACCTCCTAGTTCATGTTCGTTGTCGACTCGTTCTGAGGAGACACATCGGCCGCATATAGCCGCCTTTAAGCCTACATGTCGCGCGCAACCGATGTGTACCCCAGCCACCACGCCGCAACCAAGCATAGAAATCATGGTCTTCATTTTAGTAAAGTCAACAATTTCAAACACTCCACCAAGCAAATTAGAAAAAAGGAATAAATAATAATTATGGATTAATTTTTAAAAATACTAAGGCAAATAATACAATGGTTCCTAATTATAGCCAAACATGACAAGATTCAACTTGATTAAGTTAAATAATGATTTGATATGATGATAAAAATAAAAATGTCGATTCAAACATAACGAAAACATACATCGAGGAAGCATTTACATGGAAGCGATCAACTATACATGGAACAACAAAGCTATATAATGTTATTACCAAGAGTGTACTTATCAACAAACAGGGTCTATCAACACACGACATCCGATCTACAATTTCTATACTTGGGTAGCAACAACATCAGCACATATAACACACGAACAAACATCAATATAATATATATTTCACTGTATAATTTATCATGTAGGTAGGGTATCGGCAGTACTCTACATCCATGCTCCAGAGTTTCACATTTTTATATTTCAGTAATATCACCATGCTTTTGAGGATTATGTTCCTATGTTTTTTTTATCAAATGGTTCGTTACATGATTCATGCGTAAAATTTATCAAGTATGTTATTTCTAACCACTTTTTTCAACACAACTGCATTAACACAATAGTTAGATACTTGTAGCGCATGTGTATTACTTTTATATGCTACGAACGTTTATATTATTGTAACACATAGTATCTATGTGTAAGTACGTCAGTAAACGTCAAACATTCACAAGTATATAGATACAAAACACAACATGCTTGACAAACACATTGAATGCATCAGAATACGTACCAGGTGCGTGGATCGCAATTTGATTGGTCAACTTGTTTTTCAACAGTTTCAAGAAATCGGCAATACTCTTCTTTACCCAATCAGTAAAGCGTGATATTCTGTTGAAAGCCTCCGCTATTTTGTTTGTATCTTGATCTGCTGTTGGCGTTGATAAGCTTGACGAACCGAAATTTGACAGTAACAAGGCTAAGAAAAGATTAAGTACCTGAAAGAGAAATTAAAAATTGCTACATTTGAAAAATTCACAGTTGTGAAATGTCAATATATTCGTATGAAAGTGTCACTTACCACAAGATTTCCTATAACGACCGTAGCCAAGAAGAAGGGGATGCAAGATACATCTCCGACCAACATACAATCCCACATACTCTCGATCCATTCTCCGCAAAGCACTCGGAAAACGATCATGAAACTGTGCATGAAGTCCGTGAAGTTCCATCTCGGAAGGTCGCCGTCGGGGAATCGGTCCACATGATCTAAATACAAATTGTATTTGTAAATCTTGAAAAAAATTCACAGACAATTGGGATACAAAGAGTTGCTGCACATTAAAAGAAAATGTGGATTCACATTTAAGGGGGATGAAGCAAAATTAGCTGTGAACTACTAGTTTACTTAGCTTACTACGTAGTCTATAGGCTAAGCTTCGATCTTAAATAACAGTTCACATGCACGGATATAATCTGCAGGCATCTATTACAGTATAATTGCTATTATAAATATATAACTAACATCCAAATTACTTCATTATTTCATGCAACGAGAGTTAAGCTGAAGTAATCTTATTAAGAGCTCAAGTAAACAAGTGTTACACAAGTGAGGCGCCTTACAAAACACACATTCCACAAGTTAACGGGCATCTTTACATTACCACAAATGATGAACCATTTACATTCAGGAAGGAATTCTAATCAAAATTTATAGGCCATTAAATATTCACAGGAAGTCGCAATCATTTAAGGTGATTCTTCTACACATTGAAAGACTGCAGAAGAATTAGTTCCGTAAATGGTTTTCAACAAACTGTAACACTGTTGAAAGACATTCAGTGAACTGGAAAATCGCAGAGGTGTTGGAACGGGTACCGGCGAGACAAATCATAAAGTCACAAGTTAACACCAATGAACATGCACCACGTCCACCAATTCCACTTACCGACGTAATTTTTTCCGAAAAGTTGCATACCCATCACGGCAAATATGAAAATAATGATGCATAACACGAAGATCAGGTTGCCCAAGGCACCCATCGTCCTACCCATTATAGAGATGAGCAAATTAAGTGTCGGCCATGACTTTGCCAATTTGAATACTCGAAGCTGCAAGTACAAATTGTGATGATGCGTCACACAAGCTGCTTACCCGGCGCTTCACCTATGCTACTGCGGTACATATCACCCCAGAACCACTTGCTCTCCTACATTCATACAAGTAAATAGGGGAACACTGTATTATTATGACATCTTATTAACAATGGTGAGGGATACGTCATTTCATGACCGAACAAGTGATTCTGGCATCGTCAAAATATACTTATTGAGAGTTATAAGTAGCAAAATGTGTGCTTGACTCGAATTGAATAAATGTGCAAAGTTGAGTGTGTTTGGGATTTATGTTGGTATTATATGGTTTAAATGGGATTTTGAATTTCAAATTGATGTTCTCAACTCAAGTGAATTATCTCTATTGCCTCATTGTTTTATACATAGATCCCATTGCCATTGTATCAATATTCCTTTGGAAGCAAAGCTGCAAGTCATCTCAAGGTCTTTCAATCAATGCAAAGCATTTTTGTAATGAAGCTGCGTGGCATAGCTTTATAACTCGGTTAGCCAGGCCCTTCGGCCGTAGTGTTATAAAGCCAGCGACAATCGTCTATGTTCCTCATGATATATTCGATCGAGTAAGCCCAGTGAATTAATTAATAGTGGAAAGCTTATACTTGTAATATTATATAATAAAAGCTTGATTCTTTAAAAAATGCTAAATTCTCTTTTAAATAGAACCTGTATAATTCTTTCCAAATAACTGCATGCCCATCACGGCGAATATAAAGATGATGATGCAAAGTACGAACGTCAAGTTCCCTAACGCTCCCACTGTCCTACCCATAATCGATATTATAAGGTTTAGCGCCGGCCACGACTTGGCCAGTTTAAACACACGGAGCTGAAAATATTTCACTTGGTTCATGTCACATTATAAAATAAGCTTCCACATCAACTACACAATATAGATCTGTGTCATATTGTAGAGTGTCAGCGTGTACATTGTGAGTGTCAATGGTTCGCCTTCGCTTTCAATTCCAGTTGGTAAAGGTCATTTTTGGTTCTCACATTGGGGATTCTTTGGTCCATATCAATAAATTATACTTAAGAAAGGTTTTGAGATCACGGTTCTTTTACCTGGTCTTTTTTTAAGTACCTTTAGATAATTAAATAGACATTTCTGTGTCTACAAAATCTGATACCACTGTTAGTTAAAATTAAGTTATTTTGTGATCTGTAGACCCTCCATATAATTCAGTTCTATGAAAATAGTTTTTTGTTTTGATAAGGCTGATGTTACTAATATTAAAACAACTAAATCGGATGCAGACATTATAAAAAATGTCTTTATACACTGTGACCACAGACAAATAATACAGAAATAATACTACTAAAATTTTGCTTTTAAAATATTAAGAAACTTTGAACTTACCAAACGAAAGGAACGTAACACAGACAAACCCTGAACGCCTTCCAAACCTAATTCCAACAATGATAAGGCCACGATTATAAAGTCAAATATATTCCATCCTTCCTGAAAATAGTATTTCGGACTCATTGCTATCAATTTCAATGTTGCTTCTATTGCAAATGTCGCCGTGAAAAACTGCAAGGTAAAAGGCATTGTTAAGTATGAAAATGTATTTTGTTAACCTATGCTCATATGTCAATGTTTAAGGATAAGGATGCGTCACTTACATAATTGCCGCTCTTGAGCGCTCGCTCCATGTCTCTGTCCATATCATGATGATCGAGAGCCATGAACAAGGTGTTGACCACGATGCAGAGTGTGATGAAGAGCTCCACGAACGGGTCGAACACCAGTAGAGCCACATACTTCTGGAACTCCAGCCACAGCCAGCAACAGTCCCAAACACAGAATATGTCTATACATTTCATCAGACCCTCTAGTAGTCTCTCTTTGAACGTTGGACCGTCTTCATCGTCTTCGGCTGTTGGGAAGTAGTATACTGACACTGTTGCGTCCAGTTACCAGCAGAGTGCGTGTGTTTGTGTAAAGGGAGAGACAGAAAACATGTTAGTATTCGCTCATTATTTAGAAACATAAAGAATTTTCATCTTTTTTTTGCAATTATAATAAAAGAACTAGGAATAGAAGTGGTTTTGGAAGATGTGACGTAGACAGATTTTGCAGACAGAGTAGTTCTTTTATTACAAATTTGATAACATTAGAATCTGTAGACATCAATATCCATATTTCTTGTCGTCCTCGGCTGTCATGTATTTAGGAAGGTAGAAAGGGACCACACGTGAATCACTAATTTATCAATGTGCCACACAGTAGAGACAATTCGTGCAAATTCGTTTCTAAATTCCAATCAAAGTCCCAAATTAAAAGAGCTAATGACACACAAAAACCAATTTAAGTGAACCCATTTGCATACGCAGTCATCGTTGGATATAAGATATACATAATGTACCTATTGCCAATAAAAATACAAAAAATATGAATATCACGATAATTATTTTACTAACCGGTAATTTAATTTCTTTGAAATACATATAATATAATAGTAATCTAAGGTAACACTTATTCTAAAAAATCTAAGAACATAATACACCAATAAATTAAGAAGGAAGTAAAACAATAATTTTGCTGGGGAAGAATTTGTCGGAAGAAACACACCATGCATAAAGCAGAAATAGTGGTGAAAGGTTTGGAAGAGTCTTGAAATTTTGTTGTGTGTTTGAGGATGGGTTGTATGTGCATTGTGCTTGTGCAGTACGTAGGTTAAGTTATTGCACCATTGATTTGACACAAACACTTGTGGCAGGTTCCTCAACAGTTATCATTATGGAGGTGTTGCAAATTTCACACATACAGAGTGATTGTGCTGTGACAGTTCCGATTTAGAATAAAATTGACGCCCACATACACAGCTTTCAACTTCTTTGCCAATTATGCGTATTCGAATGCATAATGAGCAAATACCTTTATTTTGTGTATTGTGATGGTGTAAGTGTGGAGTGTATTATATTATATTTCGATAAATGTCCAAAGTTTATACAGTTAAAAGTGAGACGAAGCAGTTTTACTCAGGTTAAAAGACGCACATTTAAAGATAACTTAAATTAAAATGCAACATCACATTCTCTTTATCATAAGGAGCAATTTATGCTGTTGTCGTAAATGGTTTTCCATCATAAGGTGCTCCTATAATAAATAAGTATTCAAGTGTATTAAATACTGCTTATTTGATGTCATACCGTTCTGTTCACTAGCTCTGCTTTGGCGACCCGCCTGTTCGATTATTTCATTCAATACCATTACATCTGCAATAAGAAAATCATTAGTATAATTTAAGTGGTTGGGTTCGTGTAAAATGATTTAAATTCAATATTGTTGTTGTTACCTCTCATATCTACTACATTAGGTTGCTGCGATGATTCTATAAATGGATTATCGTTTGGTTGCTTCAGTACTTTTCCAGCTTCGTCCGTACATTCAGCTGTACTCGTGTCCTGAAATTTTAATGTGTTGTATTTGTTGGCTCGGGACCTATAATAATTATTGAGAGTCAATAAGCAAAAACACTTACGAATTCTCTTAAAGCTCTTGAGGCTAACGAGGAATCTTGTCTCGGCAAGGGATAGGCGTGGGGTTGTGAAGTCACGCTGTGATTCCTGGACGCAGACCGGTTCCGAAGCTTAGCTTCTTTAGTTTGCGCCTTCCCCATTCCACCGAGAAGATCCCCGTGTGATGTATATGATAACCGAGACTGGTGTGAGGTGTATGACGAATGACGAGATCCTAAAAATAAACAATTTTGAAATATTTCATCTACGATGTTAAAAACAGATTCACAAAATATGATCTTTTTATTTGTCTTACCTAAATTAGCATAATATACAGGGATGATGATGGCTCCATTCTCTTCTGACATGGGTGTGACAGCATTAGAGTCGTCAGCATAAGGCAAATGTTCTTGAGCATCCAGGTACGTGGACAAGACTAGCGGCTTCCGGTCGGCCCCGGGGGGATACCGCGGTCTTCCGTTAGGACGTAACGCCATTTGATGGGACCCTCTTGACCCTCTCCGCAGGTTAAATGGTGATCCAGGCAGAGATAACGAAGCCTGTTTCATTAAGTAAACAAAAATGAATATTAGCTTAAGAGAATAAGTACTCGTTTTGTTTTACCTACCTACTTATAAATAAATATAATGTAATAACACGTAATAGATATATAATACTAAGTAGTAGGTTAAACATTTCCTAGTGCACTGTATTTTATTACACAATTTGAGATTAGTAAGGTCCTATAAAAATAACTATTTCTTCATCTGTCTACACATAACGTTGCAGAGGATATCTTTTCTTTTGTAAGTAAATTTTCATTAATGTTTCTATTAATTTCATGTGCTGATAAACAAGAGTTATAAAAAGGTCAACACTTATAGATACATAGAATGTAGCCACATTAGGAAAGGAAAACGACGAGAAAGAAAAAAGGAGGATGAAGACCAAGGTTTTGCAAATGAGCGAAAGAGAAATATTGTGATCAAATAAGCACAAGTGAGTAAGCAAGATTTAGGTATAACAAACCAAGAATTATATATCTAGAAGAATAGGGGTTCACAAACATCAATGAGCAACAATGGACAAACCTGCGACCCCTCCCGGAGTGGACCATATAACTGCCCATATTTACTAACTCTTTCAGGATGAGGGACCTTTAATACACAAAACAAATGTTCAATGTACAAATGTTGGTTAGGACTAGGTAAATGATACATCAATTAGAAAGGGCGGAAGTTAGCGTGACACCGATACAGGAATAAACATAAAACAATGTCAGGCAAAGAATTAATCGTTCAGAAGCTAATTCGAGGCGTTAGCAAGGAAGCCTAGAGGCCGCACAATCAATCAAATGATCATCATGTAGTTGGTGTCAAGCGATTCATATCAAAGTGAAATGATGACTAATAAATATTGCATTTTAAGTCGTATAGCTGTTTTTTTCCTAATATAGTGGATGAAACAATGGTGCCTCTAAAGTCTATCTACAAAAGATTCTATACAAAGAGAATGATGGTGGTGAGGGTAATAGTAAAGTTAGTCAGGTAACCTTTGTTCATAAACACATGAATTAATGTGAGTTCGATTATCATGCAGACCATTCGTCAGTTTCAGTCGAAACTGTGGTCATGATTTTTTTAAACTACTTTATCTATGGTCATGAGGACTGTTCTTTTGATGACAAAAATACTAGACACCTCTGCAATTATATCATTACTACAAATGTAAAACCATAAATTGTATTAAATTATGTAGGTAATATTTGAGCGACATACCTCTTCGTCGATGGTAGTCTCTGCTCGGCCCGTTAACAAGACACTCACATTACAAAAGAAACAATCTACCATGACAATAGACAGTGAACTGACGAGTCGCGCACGACTCGGATCTAATGACAGGTGTCTAGAAGAATCTAGAGATAGATCTACAGGAAACGATAGGAGGTATGCTTGAAGAGATGCTATGGGTTCTTTAATCAAAACACTAGATTTACCATTCATTAG
Source organism: Conopomorpha cramerella (assembly GCA_012932125.1). NCBI lineage: Eukaryota > Metazoa > Arthropoda > Insecta > Lepidoptera > Gracillariidae > Conopomorpha > Conopomorpha cramerella. The sequence goes on along the minus strand of SJJU01071531.1, from coordinate 2,663 downwards.
CATGCAACCGTTAGATGTAGGTAATAATTATGGTGAGTGTTTTTTTATTACAAAATGGATGACTATCATAAAGAAATACATGCACAAGGAATTTATGTTTTAAATTAGCAGATTACCACAATATGAATGCTTGACAACACACATTTATCATCACATCATTAATATTGCAAATATGGAGCACAATGTAAGTAATAAGTATTTAAAAAATAAACTTCGTACTTGCAATCATTATTCAGCAAAGACACATTTTAAGCCAAATACACTTTTTCAACTTGAGTTCATTGTTATGCCACACTGCGACGAGATTATCGTTGGCGCAAGAAACAGCTCCAGAAGGTAAATTTCGGTTTAAAGGTTAATAAATTATAAATTGACCTCAAGTTGAAACTTATCACCCATCCGCCAATGACAAATCAGACGAAATTTCTTGAAACTGATACTTTTTCCTTCCGCGATCGCAGTGGTATCTCGCAGGGTCTTCAGGTCAACTTCAGAAGTTGCTGCAAATTGTGCAATTAGTGTCCGGTGTTCGGATTATGATCTTGCTTCTGTACAATGTAAAACCGTGCTTAGAAATAATGCTTAGTATTTCACCGACGCTCTGGCACAAACCATGGTGTGAAATAATGCGGTGGTAATCATTGGCAGTGGGTGTTGTGTGGTGGGTCGAGCGCGGCGCATACTCACCATGCTGACCTTCCTTGTCCGTCGCGGCGCCGTCGCCGCCGCTGCGTCGTTGTGCGAGTCGGGCTTGTGCGTTGGCTGATTGCTCACCGAGTCATGGAACGGATCGCTGCGCAGCGACATCCGCTCGCGGGTATTGTCGTCCTGGTTGCCTTGGTTCACGAAGGACTCGTAGCTCTGGCAGGAGAAGGAAGGGCTCTTGGCGGGGTGCGCCTCGGCGTACGCCGCCGCCTCTGCCGCCGCCGCCTGCTCCCGCGCGTGCGCTTCCCTCGCTTCCTGCTTGTCCGCACGAGCTGCTGCTTTTTGTTCCGCTTCCTGTTTTATCATAATATGTACATTTTAATGACTACAAAAGGCATATTTTATTGGAATACTACATACGCTGATATTTATGAACGTGATAGGTGCAAGTTTGGGATAGATACTTTATTTTTTACACCTGTGCATCCCACTAAGATTTTATTAACGTTTACATTTAACCATGTGTAATATATGTATTTGAAAAGTGCAACTAAAATTATGTAATTACTTATAAATCAATTTACCCTAAGAGCTTCCTCTTCAGCTTGTTCCTCCTCTTCCGCTTTCTTCTGCAACTCGTCGTACGACATGGCGACGATGGCCAAGATCAAGTTCACGAGATAGAAAGAACCCAAAAAGATGATCACTACGAAGAATAATACGTGCCATGAACCGGCAGATCTTAGCACCTGAAAATGAAAACATTTTACAAGTTAAAATGTAATTATCATTGATCGTAATTAAACAATGGTGTAAAAAGGTAGGTACATAGATTATGTTGCTAGTAAGTAATTATGCAAGGATATGATATACAGGGTGTCCCATAAGTCGACGTCAAGCCGGAACCGGATGGTAAGGTAACTCACACCAGTTAACAGAAAAATATTTTAAAAAATCTAACTTGCATGTTTAAAAAATTATGGGCATTAAAAAACGGAAATTCTACAACCTGCATTAGTCGTTTGACTCCTGTTGTCACAAATCTTTAGATTTTCCAAATTTTTTTTTGTTATGTGACCCTGAATAGTTAGATAGATATATTAGATAGATATACGATGAAACTTACCAATTGATAAAGATTTTCCCAATAATCTTGGGTCATAAGTCGAAAGGCGGATAGGAAAGCCCAGCCAAAAGTATCGAAGCTGGTGTAACCGTAGTTCGGATTTGGTCCATAGCCCTGCAGACATACGTATCCCGGCTCACATTGCCTGGAAGGGGAAACAGGCGTCAGTTGATATTTATCAGATGGCAATAAAGAAACTTTCAAGTTCAACAAACAATAATGTCGTCAACTCACCCCGCGCCCGATGAATTCCCGCATAGAGGGTAGTCGCCATTTTCCTCGTACCAATTCGCTGAAAGATAAAGGAAAGTTTGAAGCTACGCTGCTTACGCTTCTTCCTTCTGATGGCCCGATATCGTGAACATACAGTAAATTGATTTTCGCCGTCAAGGTTGTTGGCAATCAAGGAGGTTTTCTTATGAGTATTTGTATAAGTAGTTATGAGAATATTCCATTAACATGAATAGTCAATGGAGTCCCATTGTATCGTTTCATACAATATCATTTACCATCGTTATGTACATGAACAAGGAGATACGTGTAACGAAAAATCCTGCGATTTTGTGTTTAGAGGATTTGCGATGACGCCATTGGATTTTACCATTTACTTATTGTTTACGGTAGTCAGAAAAAGATATCAATAAACAGGCTACTTACTTTCATTCTGGCAGAATCTCTCCCAGTTCTCGTCGGTGAGGTTACCCCAGGAGCCGTCCTCGGGGAAGGACTTGATACACTTCTGCGTGAGCACGCCCATGTATATCTGCAGTCCCATCAGTGCGAACACTGACAAGCTGAACATGGTCAAGATTATCACGTCCCTCAGATTCTTCACCGACTCTATGACGGCACCGACGATGGTCTTCAAACCTGGGAAGTTAAGGTTAATGCT
>SJJU01071528.1:0-26636 GCA_012932125.1 Conopomorpha cramerella | reverse complement strand
GGACACAAAAGAGGCTAAAAAAAAAGAAATAAAGATTTAAGTGAAAGACAATGCGCAGCGACAAAACAAACTTTGACTTTGTTTTGTCATAATCTTGCTTAAAACTATACAAATTTCATGACTATGTGAATATAAATAACCTACTTGGTGCACAAGGTGCACCAACCAGGTTATTTTTTTTTTAACGCACAGAAACAGGCGTCTGACCACCATCCTGCCTAATGTTAAGCAGCGATGTGTGTTTTTATTTCCTTTCTTTGCGTTAATGTATTGTATTTCTATTTTGTTTGATTGTATTTCATGTAATAATAACCTTGTATGTTTCCTATACTAAATAAATAAATAATAATGTGTAAAATATATTTTTCATCTATTTGTATGAACAGGAAACTAAGATTATTATTTACTGTAAAATGTCGTCAGAAAATAAACTAAAAAATATTTAAAAAAAACTCTTTTTGAACTATTTATTTTTACACATCAGTCAATTACAGAACGACCCATAAATACTACCTCTCCCCTATCCCACCAGCGTTTCAAACTACTTATTGACAACGGTCGGTAATGTTAATCTGTACTGTAAACAACCTGACGTCTATTCGTGGGTCTCATTTTTTTTAGTGGTTTAGTATGAGAATAACATGTCTATTACTCAATTTGTTCTAAAAATAACATGCTGAATATAAACTCCGTTACTACAATGAACAAAATGAGTAACGCTTCCAGAGGTAACGAAACAGTAAAAATAAATTAAAAGTAAAAACAAGCTTTTATTTTCATTCGCTAAAAAAACTAAACTTTGCTTCAAAATCTATATTCTAAAATAATATACTTATAATAAAACTGTTCAGGGTCCAAAACTATACATTGATTCCTTTTGTAGAAAAGCCGGTGGAGAATATCGGTAATTTGCGGTTGCGGTAAGCCGAATTTCATACTTTTCGAAAAAATGTCTGTCTGTGCCCATTCATTTGATACCCCACTTGAACATATTTGTTTAAAGTAGACTTTTTGTCCCCACTTTAGAACAAATTATCCTATTTTCATTTAATAAACGGATTTTAAATATACGTGTCGTGTTCTTTCTTTTGATACCTTACTTGAACATATTGACTGAAGTAAAATTTTTCATCCCTACTTTCAACCCCATAACTTTTGAGTGGGTGAACCGACATCGATCAAACATATACAAAAAAACTTTATTGTAATAGCTTTATTAGTTCTCGAGTTATGATACCACAGACAGACATGTCGAAATTATAACACCCTTCTATTTGGGTCGGAGGTTGATAAATAGATCCGTCTGACTGAGCCCTTACTTCAAAGTTACATAATTCCAAAGTTAACCTACAGCTTCAACAAATACAAAAATACAAACGTAATTCATTCACACTTAACAAGTATAGAAGAGTAGACTATCGTAGAGTTATTTATCATGGCATTAACAGAATTAGTAGGATTAGCAATTATCGTAGAGCGAACTCATAATTCTGGTGTCTACTGGTTCGCTCTGCTGGCACAGCTATCGGGTATGAATTAATCAATTTGCCTTTGCAGACCGATGATGCGTCCGGGTTTTCGGAAATGTTTGTTTTTCCACGTTAACTTATGATGCTTTATGTTAATGAGAAATGTACGTATGCAAATATCGTTTGTTCGGAAACTACATATTAATATTAATCTTCACTCTTACATTTTTTTATATATTGTTTTAATTGATCTGAAACACGTTTTATTAAAAGCTTGTTTAAGTTATGTATCCCGAAGTTGTAAAGGGCGTGTGATGAAAGGGATGATGGTACAGTTTTTTGTTGGCAAGGGAGATCAAGGGAAGAATAAGTTCTCAATATAACAACACAACCATATTAGTGTTTAGTGACACAGGAAGGTGTCATCGAAACTGCTAAACCACTTTCTTGTCAAATTCTTAATTAGAAGGAAATAATTACGAATAATAACATTCCACGTTTCCTAAAGCGAACGCAACTTCGGGATTATCAAGTTTAGTGACATTATATTGGATTAGTCGCAGTCGCCTGATGAATGTCTGCTGAATTAGTTGGAAATCAAAACTTGTGTCAAAGGTCCCCTCGTAGGGTGTCGGTTAATAAACATTAATTGTATCTATAGTATACATATACAGGACGAATTAGAAATGCCATTGTCAGGCGAAATCTACTGTTTCTGTAAAACCTACTGAATCCATTTCAGCACATGTATAGACTTTTTTTTTAAATGGGGGAATCCTCATGGACACCCCGCGGCCATAGGGACAGCGAACGAGGTAGTGTCGGACTCTTACCGACTAAACCCCCACGATGACCTCCGTGTCGCGAGCAGGGCGGGTCCCGGGTGTACCCCAAGGAATTGCGTCAGGACCCGCCCAAGGGATCTGGCACTCGGACTCCGGCTCGGGGCAGACGGTGGCGTGTCTGCCCCAGCGACCTCCATCGCTGACGGCGGTTACCAGGTCATAGGGTAACCGCCGCCCTTCTCGGGGCCGTACAAGCATGTGCCGAGGACCCCACTCTGACACCCACGATCCTAAGGACCCCTTTTAGGACGCCAGGATGTTTTGACATCCGCCAGCCAAAAAAACAATCATTAACCCCATACAAACTCGATCACGTGATTGTGATTTTTGTTTGAAGAGGTATTTTTGTTCATGCGTAGGGCCTACATAAACAGTAGACTTCGATGTGAAGGATATTTCCGACTCAACCTGTATATGTAACAAATTCCTTGACAAATTCAGTGTTAGAAAAAATATTCAGTTTCTTCTGCTATAACCACATTAACCACCTTTAAATTATGTCAAATAAATCTTCCCTCCCTTTTAAGCGACTTCAAAAATGGAGTCTTTCTCAATTCGAGCGTATGTTATATGCTTGTCTGTTCACGGAGACTACGTTGTTAGTGAACCAATTTTGATGTTTTTAGCGCTTTACTGTAAGTAAATTAAATGTATATGTATATAAACGAGCCGAAAGAGAATGAATGTTCAATCAAATAATTACCTTTGTATATTATTTTAACAGCGCCGTCACCTGTCATAATATCAATGAGAAAAAAAATTACACGGAATTGCAATGTTTCTACTAATTTAATAGGCCCTCAATCTGCGCATTCAAAAACTGATTTCAACCTATTATTTTGACCCTGAACTAGTGAGATCAGCTGGTGTATATTATGTTGTTTTTCTGAATTTTTGTCTCTGTCTCTTTTCGCGATCATGTTTCGTCAGTATCTGTTCGCACGGCCGGCATGGTCTAGTGGTCATGGCATGTGCGTCCAAGACCACGGTCGCGGGTTCGATTCCCGCCGCTGACATAATGCATTCGTGATTAACTGATGCATCAGTCTCTGCCACCCATAGTACAGGTTATCCTAGTTTGGGGTCACGTGACGGTGTGTAAAAATGTCCCGAGATTTTTTTTATTTTAGTAGTTTTTCTGTGATGGAGTAAAATTTCACATACTTTCGCATTTATAATTACTAGTACCTACAACTACTCATAATCATGATCATCAACCACATGACGTCCACTGCTAGACGACGGCCTCCCCAATAATGACAGGCGGGTTAGCGATAGCAGTAGTGTTGTGGTTTAAATCACAGAGAGCGCTGCTGCCCGTCCTTTGGAGAGTTCCCTCGGTCGCCTCTTACGACCCCCATAGCGGGAAAAGTTTGGCTGGGGTGGTGTCACATGTATTCTATTCGCCGACACAATACGGCTAACAACCACTAAACATATTTTAAAAAATACAGACGAATTGAGAACCTCCTCCTTTTTTGAAGTCGGTTAAAAAGTACTTACACTTAAGTCGCTACTACTATTACTCCCTACCACAACAAATTAACCGGCGAACTAGTTAATATTAAATCTGACACAGCTCAAGTCGATAGATCTATTCCGCAAGGCAGCCCAATTGGAAGTTTGCTCTTTCTGATCTACATCAATGATCTGCCAAAAAGTATAGAGCACCCGTGTACACTATACGCCAATGATACCTCTGTAGTGATTCCATGCAATGACGCAATACAACGCAAACAGAGACTAGACCATGCCCTATCTAATTATAGTCTCATGGCTAGAAGACCACAATCTGAGGACGAATTTTGATAAAACTAATCTAATTCCACCCCTACCAGAAAAAGCCCCTTAAGTTGGATTACACATTCAATGGCCAAAGAATTCAACCTTGGAATCATATAATCTGCTAGGTGTAACTATAGACAGCCACCTTAATTGGAAACAACACGTAAACAGCCTTTGCTAAAAAATATCAAGCTTTTCATACGCACTATACGAATTAAAGAAAGTAACCAACTTAGAAACAACCCTCAAAGCCTACTACTATACGTCCATTCCAGACTTCAATATGGTGTTATCCTTTGGGGCAACTCCACCGAAGCCACTACGTTATTAGTTATACAAAATAAATGCATACGAATACTTGCCCATATAGACCAACGAACAAGTTGTCGTCCCTACTTTCTGTCGTTCCTACTTCTACATTCTGGAAGCTTCTGTATTTGTAAAAAAGTATGAAGTAATGTTCCCCGCACGCAGCCGTCCAACGAACCTAAGACCTAGACAGAGATTAGCCCTTCCCGCCTCAAGCCTACAGCTAGTACTGATGTCTCCCTTCAGTATGTGCGTCACTATATATAACCATCTACCACTGAATATCACACAGGAAACTAATGTTTCTAAATTCAAGAATGTTTTAAAGCAAAAACTACTAGTCAAAACATATTACAGTCTACAGGAATACTTCAACGATAAACTGTAAACAATCTGTGATTATAGGTATAGGTTACAGTATATACAGGTATAGGCTAGGTACATTATATTTGTCCAATTAATGTTATTAGTCAGAAACTAACGAGCACAGCACTTTGTGAACTGTCAACTATTTAAATAATGTTATAATTTCCTTAATGTTAACCTAGTCACTATAAAAATATCAATAATGGCTTCAAAATGCAATACTACGTAGATAAGTAAATAATATAATATAATGTAACAATTTAATTTCATTACAATGTACAATCCATAATGTAAAACAATATGTATATAATATATACTTAATGCAATTCAGTAATTATTTAGATTTATATAGTTATTTCACACATGAGAATTAATTTTATGTACCGATTTGCAATGCCCTTGGGCGCATGTTTTGGAAATTAATTGTTGAACACCTACATATATTTGTACCACATGCAAGCAAATAAATGATTATGATTAAGCTAAATCCCAGGTAGACCTGCATGAGTATTTGAGTACCTGTTTTGCTAAGCAAATACCTTCATTTCGTCTAGCGTGATAGGGGGAGGTTCATAAGGTTCGCACACCTTAAGGTATACAATTTGCATAGAGATATTATTTGTCTGTGGGTCACTAGTACGATAGGGCATACTGAAGGTTTCTGAAATTGGCCAGATACGAAAAAAAAAAATATACTGATTTTGAAAAAAGAACTCTTACGAATTTTGAAAATTTTCGAATTCCATGACTATCATTTGGTTTTTGATTTTTGTGTTGTTTTGAAATTGTGTTGCGGACATTACCATGGAATTAACGCGTGAAAATTTTCGGTCTATGAGTTTTTATGGTTTTCGTTGTGGATTAAATCAACAAGAGAGTTCCCAGAGACTTCAACTAGCGTTGGTGATGAAGCCCCGTCTCGTAGCTCTGTGTATGCGTGGTTTGCTGAGTTCAGACGTGGACGGAGACACCTCCAGGATGACATTCGTGAAGGTCGGTTAAAATCAGCGGTTACCGACACTAACATAGACACTGTGAGGCAATTAATTATGACTGATAAAAAAATTACATGTGAGAAATTCGGACTGCATTAGGGGTTGGAATGAGTCAAGTTCAAACTATTTTACATGCACATCTAAACGTAAGGAAGTTATGCAGTCGATGGATACCGCGATTTGACAAAAGATCAAAAAAAACTACGCATGGATTGGTGCCGTGAAATGATAGCAAAGTATGACGGAGGGCAATCATTGGCTGTCTATAATATTGTGACAAGTGACAAAACGTGGGTATACTGTTTTGAACCTGAAAGGTAAAGCCAATCGATAGAATGATTCTATTATTTAAATAAAATGGTTTACTGAATAAATGATTTACCCACAAAAGTCAAGAAAAGTCGAAGCACTGGTAAGAAAATGGTTGCCTATTACTTAGAAAACGGTAGTACTTGAAGATCAGAGGACAGTAACCGCGGATTGGTATACAAACAAATGTTTGCTCATAGTTCTAGGAAAAGTTCGTGAAAAGCGTCCTCGGAGCCATGTAGTCCTTCACCACGACAACGTGTCCGCGCACTCCGCCCGGCTGACGATTGCGTATTTGAAGAGTGAAAAATTACAACTTATGACACATCCGTCTTACAGTCCAGACCTTGCACCAGGCGCCTTATTCTTGTTTCCTAAAACTAAAGATAAACTTCGAGGTTCAAGAATTACAAGTCTTGAAGCGGCGGTGAGTGCGTTCCACGAGGCCATTGAAGAGATCCCCAAAGAAGACTGGTCCCACTGCTTTACACGATGGTTTCAAAGAATGCAAAAATGCATTGATTGTGGGGGAACGCGCGACTGATGTTTGCAACATTATTTCTTATGAACCAAGTGACCTCCCGAATTCCAATAGGTAACCACTTTCGACCTGGAACACACCTGCAAGAGGTTTAATTTGATTTAGCACTGCTATAATACTTAGCTATAATACCCGTTTTAAACTTTTAATATCATGTCAGTGCCCGTTTCCTTAAAAAGTGTGTAAAGAAATTACGAGTAATAACGCAATTTGAAAATTTACTTCTTAATTTGGTTGGGTTAATTGGCAGCTATGTTTGGCGGTTGAACAATACTGAGTTATACACGAACAAATACTAAAAAAAGTACTAAAAACCATGTACACATTTATACACTTCACGCCTTTTAATGCCAAAGCGGGTAGGCAAAGGCACTTGCTAAGCAAATGCCCACGGTTCATCCAGCGTACATAACCGAACGCGAAAGGGGGTGAGCCCATCGCTGTTATAGGGATCACTTCACACACCTTGTGGTGTGCGGGTTTCATCACGATGTTGTCCTTCACCGTATGAGCGTTGCGTTGCGTACATAGGCTCTGAAAAATAGTCCCAATGGTACAAGTCCAGTAGCCGGACTCGAACCCGTGACATCCCGGTTGCAAGTCAAGTATCTGAAGAACTGGACCACAGACGATCAATCGTTTCAAAATGCGACGAATATCAACAAATAATACATTGTATTATTTTTTCACGGTTCCATTAAGAACTTTGTAGGTTATTGAACTGTTTTTTTTTCGACTGTTGTCGGGCTTTTAGCTCATCTTCCATTAGTCAAGAAAAACTATGAACAAAAGTGTATTTTCGTGTATGTTTATTGAAGGATTTTCTAGACGGTGACACAAACTTTTTTTTCATAATCGATTAGTCTATTTCCAAAAAAAGTGAGTGATAACTAATATAACTGATTTCTTAATTTTTTTGTTCATTCTCTCTGGTTTACCAACTGTTTTCCGTTCCCGTGGAAAATTCGGGATAAAGTATAGCCTACTTTACCAGGGTAAAGACATCCAGTACTTTTCGAATTTATTCGCATATTACATCCTAAAATACAAATATTTCCAGCATTTATTTCGATTACGTTCTACAACATAGTTAAATTATCATTTAACCATTAATCAGACAAGATTAGGTTATTTTTTTGATGGATTTTGGACTCTAATGACCTTTGTTATTCTAATTACTGACTCCATCACATAAACACAGGGGCGACGTTTATCATAAAATCTAGCTTTTAAGTACAATGTATAATTTTTATATATATATATATATATAAATAAATGAATTCCATGACCACAAGTGCGTTAGCTACTTAACATGGGATGAAGGCAATGTGTGTTGTTGTAAAACATTTATTTACTTAACTTGAAATTATATTTTGAACACTGTTTCCTATACACTGAATCCATGTTATAATCACAATAAAACTGATAATTTATATTTAAAATATAGTTTCTGTATATTTTTTTATTTAATGTTTTAAATTACTACACTAACTTTGTTTACAATGCAAATAATTATATAATGTTAGTTTTATCTTGAGTATTCGTTTTCTTGGCGAAAAGAAAATTAAAGCTAGCGAACCACACAAAATATGTGTTTTGTGTTATTTAATTGTAAGACATAAAAAGGGATAGTTATTTTTCGTAATTATATTTTCTTCATATTTCTTCGGCGTGCCAAGCTCGGCGGATGATGTGCATCGTCGTGTCGAACACAATTGAAGGGTCAAAGAACAAGGAATGTTATGTGGATGTGGATTTTTTTTGTTTTCAATCGGAAGAAACTTATTGTCTATGGTACTTTTATTCCGAATCATTAGCTTTAAAAGATAGCGCAAAAAGGCGTTTTTGTTTATGATTGAAAGGAAAAAAACTAGGAATGTCCATGACTTTCCATCCCGACTTGAACGTCACTTTTTTATTGCGTTGCAGGACTTGGCATTAGGTTTTTATGACATACTCACCCCCACTAGAGGTCGACCAAACCTAAACAATTCAAGACTTGGCGCCGAACACATACAATACTGAGCATAGAAAGCTCAGTCACCGAAATTCACAGAAAAATAAAAAGTACCATGCTACGGAACAAATATGTACACGTTGGTGTGATATTTACGAATACATGAATAAATTTCCTAGAATTTAAGTTTATTTCGCGAAAACATATTGATAAAAATGTGAAGTACGTACAGTTTTTTCCCGGTTTGCCCGTAGTAATAGTCGCCAACCAATAAATTCTTTATTTTCTGCGCTCTCCTTTAGAACATGTGCGAACCGCAAGGATGTGAAATGACTTGCCGGAGTTTGTGTTTCCTGCACAGTATAGAGTAAGAGAAGTAAGAGTATTCAAGTCACGGGTAAATAAATAGGTACCTAATGAACAAGTGTGCTCCGTCGTGGACCACATAGCTGCTTAACATCACCCAGGATGGTGGTCAAATGCTTGTTCATTGTGCATTAAAAAAAGAACACACTGCATAGGTACAGATTGATTAATAAGAGCTGGTATCTTAGCACATTGACACGATGTGCTTGTGTAGTGTTTGTGAATAAACTAGTGGCGTGACGTATCACTTTTTACAAGAACAGAGTGTTGGTTTTTATTTTCCGATGTCAGCTACGTGGCAAATGATGTGCGCCACTAAACTTTATGGATTACTGACACGCATAAAAGAGCGTGCTGTATTAGTCCAATTGCATCAGTGTGAGTACTGTGAACGTGGCAGCTATTCATCAATCTGCGGTGAGCACGGCCTGCCAAGAAATAACTTCAGTCACAATTTTCGTAACATAAACCACGTGTCTTATTCGCCAATACGGTGACTCAGAATTTCAAAGGGTAAGGCAGAAATTAGACGATACGTTTTGATCTCAGTTTTACCACAGTCATGATTGTGATTGACGGATTTCCTATCGTCTAATATAGTGAATGATGTTTGAATTAGTATTAGGAGTCATTCCATAAATCATGACTGATGGAATTGAATGACGCTTGCATGAGCGTCTAATGTCTGCCTTACGTGACACATTCGTTTCTTACTTAGTTTCTTGACATTTTAGTAAGAGTGCCGAGACTTAAAAGCTAATATGGGTGTGATATACATGACGGAGTGGGTCTCACTACTACCACTGAGAATAACCATTGATGGTAATACTGATACTGCGTACATTTATCACTATTCATCAACATCATCAGCCCGTACTTGTCCACTGCCACTGTCACTATTACCATGGTTTAAAATCTCTAAACCCGCCGTGCGTTATTTTAATTATTTTTGACACTACTAAGCGTCATATTGTTATAGTGAGACTGATTTGTAATAAAGCTGCGGTCTCAGTATTAACATTAAAATGGGTAATGGGAATAGTGAGACCCACCCACATGACGTCATTTTGCCGTTTTGACAGTTCGTCAAAGAATTTTAGTTCGCGATCGACTATAGGTGAGGATAGTTACTTGGGTGCAAAAAAGTACTGAAAAAGGTGATAAAATGTGTATTTTTTTAAATATGTGATAACTCGACGCCGGGAGGACTAATTACGCAAAATAAGTAGGAGAAATATCAGAGACTCCCACAATCCTTTCACAAACTATATAGAAGATACTAACGTAATCAGACGAAAGTCTGTGGTGGCTTTGATTCCTAGAACTCTGTCCGAACAGCTTCACCCACCGATTCCGTAATTCCATGGAATAGTCTTGAGCAGTTTAGAAATAAGGTTTAATAAAAACACTCCGAATTTTTTGATGTAATTTTAATGACTTCGGTATTAGAACGTCTGGCCTTTTCAATTAAGGCCCCGCCAAGTCTGCACACAAAATAACCCGGTACTACCTCGTTCGCTGTCCCCATGGCCGCGGGGTGTCCATGAGGATTCGGCCACGTAAAAAACAAAAAAAAAGGAGGTAGTTAATAATAGTTCATACCAAGATATAAAAAGTATCCTTTTCCGGCCCTAGTTTTTTGAGCAAATGTGTTAGCTCGCGCCACTGAGGTCCATTTTTCATTTACCTTAATGATCCCGATATCTTCATTGGCGAATTCTTTATTTAGGATCTCTCATATGAGTGCTTCTGATTCTGAGTTTCGTAATGAAAGTTTACAACTGCAACGCAACATGAAAATGATAACTGTAGGCCAACGACATAAAGAAAGATAATTTTAAAGAATTTTATTGTTTACTTTCAATAAAAATTCACCTAAAACATCGCTAAATTAAAATCGAACATTTGTTGCTTGTTTGAATAAGTATTAGTAATTTATATGAGAAGATAGTAAACGATTCCGCAACTAGAGTTCCGATGCGCATATTGTCTATAAAAAAATTTGTTAGATTACCATTTTGTTATAATCGAAATCAATATCCACAATCATCATTTTCTCACCACACTTCTATCTACTGCTGCACATAGGATTCACCCAAAGCACACCAACCAGATCATTTTTTCGTCTCTCCACCAATTTGGTTTGAAGCTCTATGGAAACCATACATACCTATACCATAGATTATTTAATTCAACAAATCACTTCAAGCCTGCTCCTCAAGCAGATACGTCTACAGATACGTACGATACATTTCAACAAACACACTTGACATCTTTTAATCCCAAAGCGGGGTGAGTAGAGACACTTGCTAAGCAAATGCCCACAATTCACCAAGCGTATATATTCAAAATATTTTAAGTTCGGGTAAATTTCGCGTTGATGAGTGCAGTATACTATTATGAACAGAAACCGGCTTTATCAGAGTGTGTCTCTTTTGTGTTCTGTGTTTACTTATCAATGTGCCTTCAGCTGCATTACCTTTGCCTCTCGATGTTTTTACATTTCAATTTTGATTCAACACTCTGATTTTCTCATCAAATACGATCCCAGTTTTCACAGTTTATTCAGTGCCGGGACTAGAAAATCACTGTGATTCGACAGCAATTCCGATAGCTAGGTAAACGATGCAATATGAAAAAAAAAGAAAAAAATTGAAAAATAGTTTATTAAGCAAATTCAAATTTACAAGTTTGTTGGCCGCCCCTGTTAAGTAAAAACCTGTGTTAGGGGAGGCCGCTCTTTCATAGGTAGGTATAGAGTTGCTTAATTAAACATAAATTATAATACACCTAATACATAAACAATAACACATCGATTTAACCGCAAAGACACTACAATTCAACACGAGATTCACAGCTGCAGGCAAGCATCATAGGCTGGTTTTTTGAAGAGGGTAGATTGCTAATAACCAAGACCAACGACCAAACGCAACGAAATGGTAATACGTCGTATGGGCCGGTACCGGCCGCAGAAGCGTTATCCGTATTTTTAAGACGATTCAGGTCAATTTACTACGGACATGGACATACAATATAATAGGCAGATACCTTGTTTACCGCTGTATCGTTGCCAGGCTATATAGGTTCGTCTGAGTTTGCCTGTAGGTCAGATTTTCCATGACATTATAATATTTTTCATAACCTGTGTACACATTAATACGCTTTATTGTGTGGTGAAGGAAACGCATCGAAAAAAATGCATACCAATCTCAGACCAAAAACAACATATTGTCTGTTCATTTCACCGAGAGAATTTAATATCTTTGTTGAGTATGCAATATATTATAATCTAGAGGTATACTAATATTATAAAGCTGAAGAGTTTGTTTATGAGTTTGAACGCGCTAATCTCAGGAACTAATGGTTCGAATTGAAAAATTATTTTTGTGTTGATTAAACCATTTATCGAGGAAGGTTTTAGGCTATATAACATCACGCTGCAACTATTAGGAGCGAAGAAATAATGGAAAATGTGACAAAAACGGAGAAAATTTTTCATCCTTGTAGGGCTTCCGTTACGTGCGCTGCGTAAACGTTTCAATATAGTAAAGATATATGTATGAAAGAATTATTCCTCTTGAAAGGATCTAAAAAAATGTCCGCGGCAGTAGATTAACTTACTAGAACCGTTTTTATATCGTAATCAAATTTGGTCGAAATTAATGCATTATTTGTTATCTCTATTATATGAAAATGAATTGATGTTCGTTAGTCTCGCTAAAACTCGAGAACGGCTAGACTAAAAGTCGTTTTTCTTCAAAAACGGCAAAACAAATGTTTGCAGGGGACAGCTTGTGCAATATATTTTTTGAACGCGCAACGTTCCAAAAATAATTAATATTTTAACCAAATTGAACATCGCTTTTAGAAAAATGTGAATTCATTTTATGTAGCGCTGTCCGCTTCGTAAATTATTTAGAACCTCGGTCGATTTAATAGTACACATATACAGAACTAGTGGATGCTCCGCGATTTCATTCGCGTAGTTTAGTAGTACCTGCATCCCAAATTTCCAAGCGTCTAACGGTTTAGATTTTTCATGAAAAGTCAAAAGTCAACATTTCTTTATTTCATCGTTATAAGTGCTATAACATACATATATACAGTAGCATATCACAAAGCTTGATGCACGTCATTTATGACTTTAAAAACAAAAGTAATCGTCCCCGGTTCGAATTAATTTCTTTTATTGGCCAGAAAAACCGGGATGAAACTGGCATATTTATAAATATGACTTAATACCAATTTAACAAATGCTTTATGGCCGGATACATCTCTGACTGGTGAACAGCTCGAGGGCACTAAATGATATTAACATTAAATAAAATAAAAGGGTGCCTCTGTGGGTTATGTAACTGAACCCCCCAGATCATGCAAGCGACCACCCAGCTCATCACCAACATTAGTAATGTGGAATGTTTAGCCTTAGATATCTTAATAATTATGGTTTACATCAATAATATAAATTGTGAACAATACTGTGAACAATATTGAGTTATAATGTCTGTGCGCGTTTCATTAAAAAATGATCTATACATAATATTTACAAAAACTTACTGCGATGGAGTGTCAAAATATCTATACTTCTAAATTTATCTCGAAGGGAGTCTCTGGAGTGCATTTTATATATAGCCCTTACAGCTCTCTTTTGGAGTACAAATACCGTACCATCAGCAGCATTGCCCCACAACAATATACCATAGTTCATTAAGCTATGAAAGTATGCAAAGAATACCAACCTTGCCTTACCTTGCAACTATATAGTGTACGCATTACATTCCTCCAACTATCTAAATGTATACTTGTAATTTGTCAAAGA
Source organism: Conopomorpha cramerella (assembly GCA_012932125.1). Taxonomy (NCBI): domain Eukaryota; kingdom Metazoa; phylum Arthropoda; class Insecta; order Lepidoptera; family Gracillariidae; genus Conopomorpha; species Conopomorpha cramerella. The sequence continues at coordinate 12,875 of SJJU01071528.1, read as the reverse complement.
TATTTTATTACATTAGATTGAATATTAGATTACCTATACTAAACTGGCAACCGATTCTGTACATAATAACGTCCTTTGAAGACATAGTTCACTGAAAGAATAAAGAAATCAGTTACAAACAAACATACTGAAAAAAAATACACTTCACGCCTTTTAATCCCAAAGCGGGGTAGGCAGAGGCACTTGTAAAAGCAAATGCCCACGGTTCACCAAGCGTATTTAACCCAACGTGACAGGGGGTGAGCCCATCGCCGTTATAATAATAATAATAATAAACTCATTTATTTCAGGTAACTTAAGAATAGTAACAGATGTTAAATACTAATTCTAGGACCCATATAAATAAATACCTTATACCTATAAAATATATATACTATAATAAACTTAAAACTAAGGCACACGCGACGTGTTGTGCTCCGCGGGGTCTCGTGCCAGGCGCCCTCTAAAGCGCCGAAACTTGACACCCTTCGGCCAGAAGTCAGGGCTGAGGAACGTCGGAACTCTCACCACAAAAGAGCTAAAGCTCACGTTATGATGAGAGTTCAGCTTCTCAACTCTCAGCAGCCAGCCCGCTTTCTTCTGGATGTAGCTCACCACCTCTGCGACCTTCACTGCGTAGTAGACGCGAGACACGTAGATCTGGGTGGTGGGCACCTCTGCGCGGAAGCACTGCTCACTAGAGCTCGATGCAGTTCCGCACTGGTTTCTGCAGGAGGGCTTCCGTTTTCTCCTCTTCACCTCCGTGAAGCCATCTCCATCACGGGACTCCTTTTGAGGAGCCTGTTTCAGCACGGTACTGCGACGAACTTCGCAGCTCTGCTTCTTTTTTGGTGTTTTAGCGGCCGGAGTGCTGGCCGCTACAACCGCATAGTCACGTGCGGCAGGCAACGTGACCGGGGTCGGCTTCACCGCGGACGGGCGGCGGCGGCGGGGCGACGCGGGGCGAGGGGCGCGCGGTCGATGCGCCGGCGTCGGCAACCGAGTCGACGAATTCTGCTGACTCGAAGCTGCACAGTGACGCGTTTTGCGCGCCTCGTCGTGCGTTTACATTATTGGTGGCCTCGTGTGACCTACATACCGAATTAGGGTTACGTAGTAACAATAACTCGGTACGCAGCTCACTGATAGTGGTATCCGAGGCCTCCAATCTTGCTTGCACTGCGACCAGGCTCGACTTAAGGAACGTGATGTCCTTCAGGAGCCTGGTGACGTCGACGTGGTCGAATCCCACCGGCGGGAGCTTATGCAGCTCCTTTGCGACGAAATCCGGCACGTCGTCAGGGTCCGTCTCCTTCAGCAGGGTAATAATATCCTGCACGCTTCGTTCTGTGCCATCTCTCCTGCGGGACGGCATCTGGGCTGTTTTGCCAAGGGACTCGTAGATCAGCGACTTCCCGCTGCAAATCTCTTCAGCCGAGAAATTCGACTTACAGATCTGCAGGATGCTGATCTCGTCCATGGTGTCGATGGCATTTTGTATGAATGCCAATAACTCGTTCACAATAACTTGTTTGGATGTCATCGTGGCAGGCTGCAGCGGCGCGCTCCGCGCGATCCGCGAATTAAATTCGTGATTGAGCGAAACACGTCCGCTTTGCATGTAGGCTTGACGACGACTCGATTATAGGGTTCACACACCTTGTGGTGTGCGGGTCTCATCACGCTGTTGTCCTTCACCATGCGAGCATTGCGTTGCGTACATAGGCACAGAAAAAGAGTCCCATTGGTACACGTCCAGTAGCCGGACTCGAACCCGCGACCTCTCGGGCCCAAGTCAAGGATCCGACCAACTGGACCACAGAATTTATTATTTTTATTTTTTTTTTCTATTAAAACTACGACAAAATAACTAGCTTCAATTTTATTGCCCGTTAAAAACAAGACAAGGGAAGCAACGTAGATCAGTTTTATTCATCTGTTGTAGCGGAATTGGTTGGCTAGAAGGTTACGTGGGGTGTCCAGGGTCACGGCTTGTCGTTGTCACACGTCGTCGCTGCCAGGGACCGGTGTCACTTGCCCCGTCGTAGATATTAGCGGGGCAATCAATCACAGCCGTGCCGCTGACATCTGTAATTAGGACCCTGGAAGCATATCGCTCTATTCGACGAACAAGATTCTACGTTCCGGCATTTGCTGCGTCAACGTGATTGAGTACGGCGTATGTATTGGTAATTGGTGTCGAATTGTTTCCGCGTCATGATGAAATTTATCAGTGAAACTCTGTAATATCATATACTTACATCGAACTGGAAAATTGTGCAAATGCAATTCGTTGTTGTTAGACATAATTTTTTTTTTCACATCAAAAGTGTCTAGGGATCAAGAACATTTTTAGCTCTAAAAAAATCTAATTTATTTAAATCAAATCTAATCTTCTGGATTGGTATCCTACCTAATTCCCCGTGCCTGTGTCAATGACTTATCACCACATTTTGAATAAATTATGAATGAATGCAGTTTTTGTAAAATATAGGTATTCTTGATTGCAATCTTCTAAAATGTATTTGATCCCTAGATACTTTTGATGTGTGTATTTTATTTTTCGTCTGTTTTTTTACCTGCACCTACTTTTATTATTAACCTTTTGAGTGAAAATCAACCAAACATAAAATATACATTCAGCTTACCATCGTTATTTGCCCGACGTTTCGACACAGTTACATGTGACTGCTGACTGCGTAATTTTCGCACTACAATACCCGTTTAAACTGTATCGTGTCAGAGCGCGTTTCCTTAAAAAATGAGCTGACTTACATTTTATAGTGACCTGGAAAATGTACTTTATTGTACGATACTTTTTTCAGAAAATTAATAGCCAATATAATTGACATCACGATATCATAGAAAACTAACTTGTATTGATCACGGTTATTAATTTTACACTTAATTGGTTAAGAAACAACGTACTCCGAAGTATCCAAACCACATCTGACTACTAACTAGAAGTCTACCTTGAAGAGCTCGAAACAGTATACAGTAGACAAAGGGCCCATTCCGTTGTCACTTACTGAGTTTCAAATAACCTTTTAAGCTGAACTTAGAGTGGAGTTTAGAGTATGTACGGGGAGTTCGATTTTTTTTTAGTTCCAGAGAATTAATACCTGCCCTGCTGTGATGGTCTTTGTAGGGTCTGAAGAACCTGTACACTTCGAATTAGGTCAGTCGCACGTTTTTTTTAATATACAAATATAATTAAATAAATAAATATTTTACAACAACACACACATTGCCTTCATCCCATGTTAAGTAGCTAAAGCACTTGTGTTATGGAAATCAGACAACGAGATATATTTACTTAACTAACCATATACGTTCGTAATGTTGCGATTCAAGTAGAAAAATACGTCTCCCAACGACTGTTACGTGAGTTTGAGAGTCGTTTGTACTTGAATCTTCGCATTTCGTACGAAAAAATCCCAATGGTTGATATTTTAGAATCAACCTGAACAGACATCTACTGTCTATAAAATTTAATTCACACACCTAGAGCACTTCCTGTTAAGTTAATTCATCAGCTTCCTGGTTGAATGTGTGAACTTATTTAATTGCCTGCAAAGCAAAAATAGGGAGTTACTTTACAGAACATGAATATAGTTTTTCATACATGTAAAAACGTGTGAATGGGGGCTATCTACGCATCATCAGTTGCTAGTCAGCGATATTGCCCGACCTATTTCCCTCTCGCTCGGTCAGCGTTTGTGCTTGCTCGTGTGACCTACTAATGCTATCCAGACTTCGGCAATGTTATAATGACATTAATTTCTACGTGCCTAGTCAACCCCTTAATAGATAAATTGATAGATGATGGATATGTCTTGTTAGAAATATATGAAATAATAACTTTTTTTAGCTTTTTCGTAGTGGTTTCAGTTAATAAAAAATATTTTTTTTGAGTTAACAAAATCAGGCAGAGGCACTTTCTAAGCAAATGTCCACCAGTGGCGTGCACACCATACAGGTAAAAAGACATTGCCTACCTTAGTATTTTGGCTTCCCCACCTAATAAAAGATTGCTAGATCTTTTTTTGTTGTACTCACGACATAGGCTAACGAAGTTACTGTGTGTTTGTGAGTGAGGAGATAGGTAGGTGCCTATATTTCGTAAAGATAAGTTACTTATACACATGTGTCAATCCGTGGGGATTACTGCCTACCTTGTTGTAAAAGCTAGTGCACGCCACTGATGTCCACGTTTCACCAAGCGAGAGACCAGTTTTAGGGTGCAAATAACTTTTGGTGTGGTGGCACGACGTTGTCTGTTACCGTACGTACGTTCCTTTTCCCACTTTACACGAATTCTATTTGGAAAACGCCTAGTACAGCCGGTCTGACAACCCGAAACTCCCCGATTGCAGGTCCAAATACACCCGGAAGTCCAGACGTCAAAATTTTAGTTATTCATAAAACATTATCATCATTTTTGTATCGAGTTGTGCAAAATACTTTTTTAGGGGAACCATTGTCTGTGCCCTGCAATTCCGGTCATAGTAATAGGACTATGGTCATGCTTTGCTTGTAGTAAGATGCGACTGAAAGAATGAGGGGGTTGTGTCGCGCGGGCGCTCGTAATACGATTATCCATAATGGATTTACCTATACAAGGTGAAAAAAATTATAAACAGCAACCCATACCAAATTTCAAGTCTTTGGACCAGTAAATGTTAAAAATTTTACAACCTATATGAAGCTTCTAGACTCAAATAATGTTGAAAATAATAAATTTTAATTTTAAAGTGACAGACAGCAGAAGCTACTTTATAGTATGTAATGACTAGTGGATACCGACAGACGTTATCCTTTCTTAACAAATGATACGGAAAATTACGCTAATTCGATTCGAAATTCAAATTAGTGTAATTTCCCGTACAATTTTCTTATTTTTTTCATTCGTTCTCCTGACATTAATGACATTCAAAATAATATCTCCACTTCTACCTCATAAGGACATTCATGGTAAAGGTATTCATTTATTTTACCTTAAAGCGGAGTTTAGACTAACAAGTTCTTGCCGCAAGTTATTGACCAAGTTCTTGCTATTACGTTTAGACTAAGTGCAAGGTTTCTTGTAGAAGTTGGCTTGTAGAAGTAGTGAGTTTACACTAATTGCAAGTTTTATATAAAGCAATACTTGTGATAGTAGAATTCTAGAAGTTTTTGCAAGACTGTTTAGATGTATGTGAACATTGCAACAATTTTTTTTTTGTTAATACCAAAAAGTAAGTATAGTCCAGGTGCTACAGGTAGTTGAGTATGCATAATGTGAGTACCGAATTTCGACAACGGATTTAAGTGAAGAAAAGGTCCAAGAAGAATAATGTGAATCTTGCCGGTCGATTTTTTGGTCCATATTTTTTAACCCCCTCTTCTCTTATTCGTAAAGGGAATGTATTGAGTACATGATATGAAATCATTTTAATGATTATTTTTGTAATAATTTATAGTTTTTAACCCTTGACGCAAAAAGAGGGGTGTTATAAGTTTGACGTATCTGTATGTCTGTGCCATCATAGCTCCCGAACGAATGAACCGATTTCAGTTTAGTTTATTTTGTATTAGAGGTGTTTTACGGGCGAGTGTTCTTTAGACATGTTTGATGAAAATCGATTGAACCGTTTAAAAGTTATGGGGGGTTAAAGTGGGGATTAAAAATTAAACTTGAATAAATGTGTCCAAGTGGGATATTAAAGAGTACACCACGTATATTAAATGAAAATTGGATAATTTGTTCAAAAGTTATGAGGGTTGAAAGTGAGGAAAAAAAGTCGACTCTAGACACGCACATTTAAAATCGGCGGATTTTTTTTGCTGACATCTTGCAGAACACAAAAAACTTATTTTGTTTACAAAATAAAGTTCAAGTTCTTGCTGGAATATCAAAATGGCCGTTTACACATTTGACTTGTGTCAACTTCTGGAAGTTGCAAATCTTGCTTATATAGCTTGCTGAACCCTGTTTACACTATTGTAAATGACTTTCAGAAGTTTTCTATCGCGAGTTTTATTGCTTGTCTAAACAGGCCGGCTATTTTACTGCAAAATTTGCAGAAGTCGACTATATTTAAAGTTTACACATAAAATTTGCAGCAAGTTCGATGCCCAGAGAAAACTTGCAGAAATGAACTTGCTACACGTTTACACAGCGATTTTGACTTGCAGAAGTCGACTTCTGCAAATTTTATTGCTAATCTAAACTCCGCTTAAGGTAGATAAGTAGTCGGCTAATAATCTCTTTTCCCACTCTAAGGATTTTTTTACTTGTGAAAATAAAACACAAGTCCCTTATTGATGTTTTAGTGACACAGGAAGTGTTATTAAAACTGATAGACCACTTTCGACAGTACATTGTACGAATTCATGGCCACTTTGTGAATCAGTTTTGGAATGAAATAACTGGTAATTGTACGAAATTGGGTAATTTTGTACTATTAGAAATTTATTCCGGGTGGAAAGGGGTTCAGCAAATAGTCACGCCTCATCCAACGTGATACAGTCGTTCTTCGAATGGATGCGTACTTTTGCGAGCTTTTGCAATTTGTAATGTACCATTTACTGTCAGAGCTCCGTGTCCACGAAAAATTCAGTCTGTTCAGTACTTACCCCCTTTGTGCTAGTGCTCACTAAGTGTGATTTCCTCACTATTTATTCGTACTTTGCCCACTTTCGGAAGTTGTCCCTTTTTTAATTTCCAAAGTTTTATTTAAACAATTGGGACTATAAGCTATCAAATTTTCGGCTCTAACGCCCTATTTATACAGTTAGCAACTTCCTACGAAAGTAAGTTTGCTAGCGACATTTTTAACATTAAAGTTGCAAATCAAAAAAGGGGACAAAGTACGAACAAAAATTATGAATTTTCTAGAAGAAGGCTAATCTCTATAAATAACATAGAGTTCACACTTCGTGGGCAAACGCAAAAAGGACCCAAATGAATATTTAGTAATAGATATGACAGATAGATGATAATTTACTAAATCATAATCAAATGGAGTTAACAGCAGTTAGCAAACCTAAACTTGTTATTCCGCATTTTTCATACAACTGACAAGTTTAATTGAGAAATCTAAAAATTAAATTCCATAAGGAATAGATTAACCATTATTATTAGTAAGGCCCAAAATGTTTATCAATTGAACATTGCTATGCTAACCACTGTTAGCTATAATAGGAAGTAGTATACTGAAAACGTTCAACACTAACCGTAGAAGAGGTTTTCAGCGCAGGAATCACATACATAGATGTTGATTTAAAAAAATAAGATTATCTTTAATCACGTGAATGGACAGTTTGTGAGTGGGTGATATACTGTAAGTTTGTATTTGGGATGGAAATGTTGATAAAGATCATAAAAATGTAGATCTGTAGTCTCTGCCTACTTCCCTGGACGACAGGCGTGATTTGTATGAATGTATTTTTATATCGTATAACCCTTAAGAACATATTTTATTTTGTTTCCCTCTGAAAGTCTGTTCGAAAAGGGGCCTTATTATTGGGGGAGAAACTACTGGACTAAAAAATAAAAAAAAAATACACTTCACGCCTTTAATCCCAAAGAGGGGTAGGCAGAGGCACTTGCTAAAGCAAATACCCACGGTTCACCAAGCGTATTTAACCCAACGTGACAGGGGGTGAGCCCATCGCCGTTATATGGTTTACACACCTTGTGGTGTGCGGGTTTCATCACGATGTTGTCCTTCACCGTACGAGCGTTGCGTTGAGTACATAGGCTCTGAAAAAGAGTCCCATTGGTACACGTCCAGTAGCCGGACTCGAACCCGGGACCTCCCGGTCACAAGTCAAGGGTCCGACCAACTGGACCACAGACGCTCTACTACTGGACTAATTTCTAAAATTCCTTCGTTGAGAAGCTAGGTGCCATACTTTTTATCCCAAAATGCCCCCAGGACCGAAAAACAACACGGGCAACAGCTAGTGTAAGTAAGTATTAGTAGTAAGTATTAATTGCCGAGCTCTACACCGCAATAGGTTCAAGAAACAAGATCACGTTCCATCTATCCTAAGGGAAAACAAAGCATTGTCGAGTACGTGGTCAGCTTACCAATAAGTATAACAAACAAATAAAGCAAACAAAAGCTTTTCACTGTCGTCTATATTGAACACCACACCGCGAAACACAAACTCTTTTTTTTTATCACTATGAACAAGCGTTCGATCACCATCCTGCCTGATGTTAAGCAGCGATGTGGTCTACGATGGAGCACACTTGTTCCGTAGGTATTCACCCGCGACTTGAAGACCTTCAGACTACTGCGCAGGAAACACAGTCTCCGGCAAGTCGTTCCACATCCTGGCGGTTCGCACTATGAAAGTGGACGCAAACCGTTTGGTTCGCGTAAATGGCAAATCCACCTGGTATGGATGACGTCTTGCCGTTCTCCTGGTTGTCCTATTGTAAAAACGCGATGGGGGTATTAGGTTATGCAACTCTTTTTCTAAACAAATTAAATATGAATATGACACGTACCATTCCGTAAGTGCAAAAGGCCCTGCATAGCACAGTGGTTTCGTTCAATAGAAACCTCACTTATTCACTGTGTGTTAGTGAGTGAGGACACTGATGTTAAGTATTCTTTTAAAAAATTAGACGAATGACCGTTTTGATGTTGTTTATTTATGAATGGTTCCGGGGGAGCGGAAAAGTGGTAACACCTTGCGGCGCTGGTTCCGATTATGTTCGGGAGGAAGAGGTTGATGCGCTTCGCACTTGTGGCACTCTTTGTTTGACGCACACACTTTTTAAAGTTTATTTAATTCCCGTGCATTATTTATAGTTTGGACAGTACCACAGAAAAAAACGTTATTCACTTTTTTCATCTTCAGCCCTAGTAGGGAAAGATGGGGCAGATTCGTGCACGGGGTACATTCATACAGCGCTAATATCTCAAAACTCACTCACACTAACGTTCCTACGCATTCGCGTTACGGTTTTCTTGAAATTTCTTCTCTAGCCGCAAGGTAGAAGCAAGGAGAATACGTAACCTATCGCGAAGCGAGAGTGAGATAACAAAAGTTATCTCTTCTTATAGTAGTATTCTTGATAGAGCTTCGGAGATTTTTTAAATAAAGTGTTTTTAATTTGATATACCCGTTTACGGTGTACAATCAACAGGAACCAAACAACGTTCCATTCACAAATTATTTTTTATCATATTTACTTTAAAGAAAGTATAAAATTCGGTGCGATTTATATTTTACATATAAGACATGTTTTTTTTTAATTTCCAACTCGTTTATTTAAGTCATCATCATAATCAGTGATGTGCTGTGAGCGTTGTCTTTAATATTTGCGTGTAACGAAATACTCTTTGTTATTCTCAGCGTCTTTGATCTTGGTTATGGGAAATGCAGGTAGTGAAATATAATTCGTGGAATTCGTGTACGGTAGGAAGGATGGTATTAATCTTATCACCTAACTCACGAATATATTGTCAGCTGTACTCAAGCTCCTTGTTACGTATACTGTCATCATCAGCCACATAACTTCCACTGCTGGACGAAGGGCCTCCCACAATGAGATCCGTCATTTGGGGTGAAATGCCAGTAATCGCCACGCTTGGCAGGCGGGTTGGCGATCGCAGTGGTGTGGTGGTTTAACTCACAGAGAGCGCTGCTGCCCGTTCTCTGGAGAGCTCCCTCGGTCGTCTCTTACGACCCCCATGACGGGAAAAGTTGGGCTGGGGTATACTGTAAAAACGTATATTCTAACGACGTCCTATGGGGTGTTTTATTTTCAATATCTTAAGATAATGAAAAGTTCCAGACGGCTCATATAAACGAAAAATTAGAAATACAAACTGTAAGCTTTACACGTCAACAACCACAACTTTTATCAACATACAAAATCTGGCCATCTCCTTTATTTTTTTATATAATTTATTTCCATCGATTGTGGAATTACATCTCTATTGTTGAAAATCCGGCAACATTATTTCGCAAAGTGACTGATCGATCTGTCAAATCGTTAGTCCAATTTATTAATTCAACTACATTCGGGAGCAATGAAATCTACTCATTTTATTACTGCAACCAGTAGTATACTGAGTCGATTTCATTGCTCCCGAGTGTATAAAGATCAAGGCGCTCTCAAGAAGTACCTAGAGTAGAAACCTATCTACCTTGTTCTTAAGCTGATAAATGTATTGACCCGTTACTGGGAACCATAATAAATGAAAGTTGAGCCTCAGCATTCCCAGATGGCATGTTTTACACAAACATATTTAATTACATGTTTACTATTTTACTGTTCACACCAATCCTTGCTTAAACGCGGAAATATTTTGAATCCAATCCTGTTTGTGAGAATTGTCGGCCTCCGAGCCGAATTGAAATCTCCGTGATAGTATTGAAATCGAAATAATTATGCCCATGACGCTGGTCTTTGACTGACTTTCAAAAGCACGGATTTCAAGTATACTAGTGACTGTCGAACCATCCACTTAATAGACGTTGACTGTATATGGATTAAAACCGAAATCAGAACCGGATATTGATTGAAAGCGCAAACAATGGGATAAAGCTGACAAAGGTTGTTTTCGTATATTCCCGTAGTTTCATCGCTCTGGCGTTAAAGCGACGATGTCCATTGTTGTTTTACTAATAACCAGGGTGAAATGAGATTAACAAAAGCAGCAATGCACATCGTATGACGCTGCGATGCCAGAGCGTTGTAACTACCAACTGCAAATACTTTCCAATGTATTATATATGTGTATATCTAGTACATAATTGTTATGCAGATTTCTCATTATGAATAATGACTTAAGTATGATAATCATAATATGGAACACGAATTATTCCTCGGCTTCCTGTTTTATATGTGAATATTAACCCTTAATAAGACAAGGTTAAAGCCTTGGGCACACCAAACGCGGGTCGTGCGCGGAGCAGCGCGGCCCCCGTCATACCAAAAGCAGGGCGTGCGCGGCGCGGGAGCAGCGCGGGTCCGCGCTCAAACTGCTTTCGGTGTGGCATGCATAGCGCATGTAATAAAATACAGAAGCAACAAAGCGGACCCGCTGCGCTGCTGCCCTACTTGTTTGGTGTGTCAGGTCAGTATGGCGGCCATAGTAATACAGCGCCGATGACACGCGCTGCTGCCGCGCTCGATCTGTAGCGACGGGAGCAACGCGGGTTGTGTGCGGCGTGTGAGCAGCGCGTGATCATCGCGGGCCCGCGCTGCATTTTTGGTGTGTCGTGCTTCATACATTTCCCTGAATTACAAACAGCGCGGATCCGCGCTACTCCCGCGCCGCGCACGACCCGCTTTTGGTGTGCCGGAAGCATAAATCTTTTTCTGATGTATTTTGAAATCCATCACATAAACTCGGGTGATGTTTATCGTAAAATGTGGTAAAATGTAGCTTTTAAGTACAATGTGAAATTATTGTTTAATGTTCAAATAGGTATGTATGTGTCCTGTAGTGCTACATACCTTATGTGATTATTTTCGGATAACTTCTCTGAAATCTTTAGATAATTCCAGTGATGACATTCAATAAAGTTCAAAGTATGTGTTGGTCAAGTGGGAATATACTGGCCATTGTTTGATTAAGGGTTAATAAGTACCCGAAACCTATGAATGTACAGACATTGTCAATTGACAACAGCAACAAAGTTCCTCCTGCGCCTTGCAATGGTGAGGTGGCTTGTTACCCGAGTGGGAGTCGTAACCTGGCGAAGTTTAAAACCCACTGGTTCTTTTAAAGTCACTAGTCTTACGCACGAATTCAGTGTCGTTTGAATTCGGTCAGGCTGCTTCATTACGATGCAGCCGAGCGTGAAGACGGCGGCTCTGTTCATATCATCAGCGACCATACGCATAAACGCCGGCCCGTTGTAGTAGTGGTCAGTATGTCTGCCTCTGCTCCGTAGGGTCGTGGGTTCGATTCCCACCGCTGACAGGTGCTTATTTGGTGAACTTTTAAGCACTTGTTGGATGTGTCTGGGTGTTTTATTTATATAGGTATATATTTAAATGAAAAAAAAAACTGTATATAAGTAAATATATCTCGTTGTCTGATTTCCAAGTGCTTTAGCTGCTTAACATGGAATGAAGGCAATATGTGTGTTGTTGTAAAATATTTATTATTATTATTATTTATTATATTAAAATAAAGTAGCCACGTCAATTACATCATTTTTAGTCGACAGTGTATATGAACAACTCTTTATCGGTACATCAACACCGAAAATGTTTCGCGGTCAGTCAAGTAGCAGTGAATAAAGGGTGATGTGGCCATTTTGGGTGCTTTCTTACTTTGGATGGCACGGCACGCTAAGTTCTGGATGAGCTTCAGGTGGTTAAAAAACATCCTAACAGTTGATCATATACGATTCGCGCTATACGATTACTAGCACCCTGTAATAGCTAAACAAGCCAAATCAAACCATCCTATATATAGCATAAATGGTACGAAAAGCCGTGAATTTGACTGGAATTATGGACTAAAGTCCCTAATCATAAACCTATACGTATTGAATCTTGGAGACACGCTGATTTCCAGGCCAGTTCTGGCTTTTGTCGAGAAATAATATGAGATTTTTTGTACGTGAATTAAACTTTTACTCGCTTTTTACGTGCCTTATATGGAACACCTGTAACCGTCTATACATGCTTATACTGCTAAAAGTGCTTAGTGCCACAAGGATGAATATTAATTGTCATAATGTGAAGAAAACCCGAAGTTTTTTTTGTTTTTTTTTATAGAAAAAGTCGTGATCGTTTGGAGCGGTACGGTATATTTATTTGCACAGTAGCACAAATGTTCATGTTTATCTCGTTCCGACTTCCCCGTCAATAATAACTGACTTACGACTTGGGCAGAATGTCTTATACAATCCCACTATACACAAAAGGG
>SJJU01071527.1:0-16116 GCA_012932125.1 Conopomorpha cramerella | reverse complement strand
CTTATATATTGTTACGCCTCGGGGTCGAGAAACAACGGCTAGAATGCCGTAGAGGTACTTCGAACATTCGAGAGGCCTAAAGAACATTCCAGTATCCAAGTCGACGCATACAAACCACTACACAGTGCCTATATGCGTCAGAATGTAGTAGAAGGATCTCGAAAGATCGAGAAAAGTGTGGTATATTTCGGAAGCCACAAGTACACAAGTACTTACCTTACCTCACCACAAGTAGGTATAAACCTACTTACCTACTGTTGGAGTAGGTATAAACACGCGAGCCGGCCGACGCGACGGTTAGGTATTTAATTATTATTATTAGAAGTCGACTCGAGAAAGTACCTGAACCTACTCGAATGTTCTGGATTGTGTACCGTTGGTATATAAAGAGCGACGATCGAGTCGGCGGGACAGTTTCAACTAAACAGCGATACAGTGAACATCAAGAGAGAAAATTAAAGAGAGTTAACAAGTGATTGTGTGATTGTGAAAGTGTTTATTAGCGGTTTTAGTTTAACGATTGTAATTAGTTTGTGTAATTACAGTGCCGAAATAAAGTGTTGTTCTTGATTTTCGTAATAGTGCAATTTTTCTATCGGTACCCACCCCCCACGTACGTAACAATATAAATATATTTTATGTATTAAAATTCTACATAAAATAGTTTTCTAATAGGTACCTACATTAATCTTCTTACAAAAAATAGACTAAAGATGTAATACGAAACTAAAGTTATTGCAGTGATGCCATTAAATCAGAGGTCTGAAACCATTGAATGAGATGAGCTAATTGATTATTCTCGGCGCAACTGAAAAGAACGAGCAAATGTATGTACACAATCGCAATGAATGTAGACAAATGAAGCAATTTGTGACGGTCAGAGCAGTCGAGGCCGCATGTGAATATCAAATGAGAATTTAATCCACCCATTTGGATCACTCGGGCTCACCGATCATCCTGCACAAGGCATTAATTTCTCGAAATATCGGAAATTTCAAAATTAGCACCACTATTTATAACTTTACTGTTTGTTTCGTACAAATAACTAGATCCAGAATCATTATCAATATTCAATATCGAATGGTTTAATCATAACAATATCTCGCATTTTCTGAATCGGTAGTATACTGTTCTAAGCTCCAAACAGTTAATACAACCACAGTAAGAACAAGACTATTATTTAATCCCCTGCACAAAGATCTGTGCTTAAGGGCCTATTTTTCTTTTTGACGTCATCATCGCTGCATACAAAATCGCTTTCGTATACGTATTGTCACACACACATAGAAAAATGTCTGTTTTGATGTTAAAAGTAATTTTCGGAATATAGTGTTTCGTTCAAATTTCACGAGTTTTATGATACCTACTCACATATTAGTTCAAAGACCTATACATTAAAATATACCTTATTTAATATACGATTTAATCTCATAATAATATTTTGGTTAAAATTAAACTAAAAAAAAGTTTTAAGAAGAAAGAAGAAATACTTCAAACATTAATTTATTTTTTAAAAATCACAACCCAGAGCGTGTCTATTCTCAGCAAAAAGGTGCCATTTCATATGGTTCCCATTTTTCAGGATGTACCCCTGCCTACAGCCAATCGGCTAGAGCTTTTAGGTATGACTTTAACCCCCAACCTCAACTTTGGCTCCTATATTGGAGCTACGGCCCAACGCGCATCCAAGAAGCTGGACATCCTCTCGAAGGTGCGACGGTACAGTTGCTCACATTGTACCAAGCACAAGTTCGATCGTGTATGGAATACTGCTTTCATCTTTGGGATGGGTCAGCAAAATACCAGCTTGAGGCTCTGGAGGCAATACAGAGACGTGCTCGAAGGCTCATAGGTGACGACAGTTTGTTTCACTTTTCACTTTTCCCGCCGTGGGAGTACGCGGCGACCGACGCAGCTCTCCAGAAGACGGGCAGCAGCGCTTTCTGTGAGTTAAACCACAACACCACTGCGATGGCATTTCCCCCCAAATTATCATGGGAATCATTGGCTCTCGTCCAGCAGCGGACGTCATGTGGCTGATGATGATGATGAGCGTTTGACCACCATCCTGCCTGATGTTAAGCAGCGATGTGTTCTTCATTACGTATCTATTTGAAGCCGTGACTAGTCGGTCCCTGCGCAGGAAACACACTCTCTCAAGACTCCGGCAAGTCATTCCAAATCCTGGCGGTTTGCACTATAAACGTTGAACTAGGTTAGGTAAATAGGCAATTTTTATTGTACACAAGCGTTTGACATGTCTGGTGATAAACAACTTTGATTTCTACGATGTAGCGCAATGACTGTAGTTACTTGTTCATCCATCTGTTATTTATCTGTTTAAGATTATTAACTGAAAGGGTTGTAGCTCTTTAAACGGAGCTTTTAAGCACTTGTTGGATGTGTCTGGGTGTTTATATATATAAGTAAATAAGTAAATTGTCTGATTTCCATAACACAAGTGCTTTAGCTACTTAACATGGGATGAAGGCAATGTGTGTGTTGTAGTAAAATATTTATTTATTATTATTATTTAATACTACTAAGCCTGTAGTTAAATAATAGTAGGGTTAGGGCACCATCTGTCTCATGTCATGGGGTTTTAGTGGCCACGTAATCCCACGTAAACTTAAACTTAAACCTTCTAGATGTTTCTAAATATTTTAAAGCCTCTGTGAAAGCATTAAGACAACTTTTTGTGCTTAAAGGTCTTTTTGCGAGAGATCTGCCAACCTCAACAAATATCATGTCGCTACGCTACTATAAAGCGATTAGTCCTCTAAATTGCTGCTAAAAACCTTACCGCTTGCTACACTTCACCATGTACTTTTGTTGCAATGATCGATTGGGTCAATCATAAAAATCAATACGCTCTCAGACATGAAATATCTACAAATATATTTTACCCCGTAACGGTACAAAAGGGATTATTGTACGATTTGGCGGAAGCCTATGCTATATTAATTATATTTCACGCCTTTTATGCTTAAAGCAGGGTAGATAAAGGCACTTACCAAATACTCACAAATAATAAGCTAAGCAAATACCCACGGTTCACCAAGCGTATTTAAAGAAGTAGGTAGGGGCGGGTTGCGGTACACAAGTGACTACTTGCTTCGATTTATCTCGAGATATAATGGAATGCAAAATAAGAAAGTGAACTTTGTCAAGTACTGTTTTTGAGTACGTAAATTAAAAACGCATGTACCAAGCCGTAGTAGGTGATAGATAAAAATATTAAATAGAAAAAATAGTTTAACGTATTAAAATTTCGAGGAAGAGGCATCTTATGTTACTTGATGAAATAAAGAGTGAACGTCGTATATAACGCTGATTGTATCTTAGAAAAGAAATATCGTTCATCCTGAGACATAATTATCTTTACAAAATTATCTCGTTTACATTTTGTTCGGACCATCCGTAACCAATAAGATGACTGTACGGCGCGGAAGTCGCTAGCTTACTGACACAGCTTACTGAGCAATGTCACTTTGGTTCCCCGCCTCTAGCGCGCGTCTTCAACGGCGCAAAGGTCTGAAGGTACCTCCGCGTCACCTGCGTCATGTCTGTGGTTTGCCTGTAGTGGATATTTTTTTTTATAAAGAAATATACGAAACTGTACAACCTAAAATTAAATTGGAAAGGATACATTGATTGGAAATTTGGTTTATTCAGGTTATGAAGTGAGATTATTGAGGGATTATATGCTGAAGGCACTCAATCTCAGGCACAACAACATAAAGGATTCGGTTTTTCGGCGGTTTGGTTTTTGTCACGCCTAATAAATTTTCTTCATTTGAATGGCTTTGATTTTAACAGTTAGGCCCTTTGTTTTTCTTTTTGTAAATAACTGCTTAGCAATCGTCGCAAAGTTAAGCATTTAGAAGTAAGAAAATCATAATGCAAAAAACATTTACCCATATTGACTATTTAAAAATAGGCGTTATTCATATACGTAAATAATAATAATTGCACAAAACGACGAAAAAAGTGGCCAGCGAGTCAGAAATAATAATAAGAACAATGTGATACGGTAATGAAATTAGCATCACGAAAGCAAAGTGTATAACTAATTAATTTATTCTTGACCCTTTTTTTTCCATAAAACTATTATAAAATAAGAAAGATATTTTTTGTTCATAACCTATCATGCAATTGTTTAATCTTGAATAAATATATTATTATTATTTTTGTTTGAGCTTTTTGTCTCCTTTTTAAGGGGTAATTAGTCCAATGTACGGGCCGTAGCCAAGTACACTGGATTATTCTTGACTTAAAAATTTTCTTGTGATCCGACATGTGTTGAGAATTACTGCTTTCTGAATTAGGCCTATCAAATTAGTGTTTAATCCTGTCACTTTTAATTGCACTGCTAGATCTGTTGGGATAATTCCAGTTGTTGAAGTAACTATTGGTACTATGTGTGTAGTTTTAACTTTCCACTGCGTTTGAAGTTCTATTGCAATTTCTCTATATTTAGTTAGTTTTTCTGTGACTGTGGTGTGTATGTTATGCGTGTTAGGTATTGCAATGTCGATGAGGTATAGCGTCTGTGTCGTCTTGTCAAGCAGTGTGACGTCTGGACGGTTATAGTGTACTGTTCTGTCTGTTAGCAACGTGCGGTCCCAGTATAGTTTAGTATTTTCATCTTCTAAAACTGCGCCTGGAATGTATTTGTAGTATGGAACTTTTTCTTTAATGAGGTTGTATTTGAAGGCCAAGTTTTGATGCACTATGGCTGCCACTTGATCATGTCTATGTTTATAGTTATTATTGTGTTCTACTGCTGAGCCCTCCCCAATAATAACCGTTCCGATTAAAAATTTAAATAAAAATGAATAAATACTTTTCTGATTAAGAGCAATCATTAAAATATACCGGAGGCGTTCAGCTTAAGTGAACAAATGATGGTGGCTGATTCCCTAATCGATATCGTGGTGTAATCAGGCATTTTTGGCTATGTGCAAAGTTAGTAATGGCAGACAGAAAACGACCGCAGTGCACAACATGGCAGAAATTGGAAACAAATGCGGATGATCATTTGTCAAATTGTTGATTGTAGAACAAAATCAACTTGAAGAAATGCGTTGTTAACTGCAAAAATAACGGCCTCAATGGCAAATGTACATTTTATATTTTCCCAAGAGCGTCCTACAAAATAGAACAACGAAAAAATGGATTTCTACTGTGAAAAGAAAGAAGTAAGTGTTTTATTATTATATTCATTTTATAGTACAACTATTGAATAAATAGTACTTAAATAATGTCAAAAATGCTATTTTAATCTTTGGTTTTATTTATATTAGCAAAGAAAACTAACAATGTTTACATTGTTATTATTTGACAACTTCCGCAAATGTTGTAAACGCTACGAGTCGCCACCGTCGCGCACATAGCCAATAGTGAGGGAGCCGGTGCTTTGGAGTGTACACAGGCACTTGTGTGAAGGAGCCACTTTCATCAAAGAAGAGGCTATTTTCTACGCGCGGAAACAAACGTTGCTTACATGAATTTCGCTGTTGTGCTATAATGACCGATCTGGTGTTGGTGCAAGACACCGCAGTTCTACCCACATTTTGATCAGAACTGTTTCGCGCCCGTTGTTGTTGTGTTCTGTGCTTACTATGTTCGACGACGACGAAGACACGATTACGCAATCTAAATATATAAAAGGAAAAGCTGACTGACTGATTGACTGACATATCAGCGCACAGCCCAAACGGCTAAACTTAGGCACTTGAGATTTGGAACTGACGCTTAGGTACCGTATGGGTGCACTAAGAAAGGAATACCAGAAATTCCGACGGCAACGGGAATCAAAGGGAAAATACTTTTGTATGAAAAATCTAAACCGCTCAAGTTAGACGCTTGAAATTTGGTATGCAGGTACTGCTAAACTACGCGAATGTAAACGCGGGGCGTCCACTAGTTATTTATATATACAAATAGTTTGTATCTACGCTAGAGCCGGCAGGTGTCTCTAGGACTGATGGCAAGCGGCCGGATGGTATGTGTCCTATTCCATGGGCCAATGGTTTGCCTTTGGTGTGGGACGCCACATGTGTGGACACGTTAGCAGCATGTCACGTTGACGTATGCGCTGTAAACGCGGGTGCAGGCCAACAAACGACGAAAATACTTGGCATTGCATGGTTACCACTTCGTACTTTTTGGAACTGAGACCCTTGATCCTTGGGGTAAAGATGCCCGAACATTCTTTAGAGAGTTGAAGCGTCGCCTCATTGATGTGTCGGGAAACCCTAAAGCAGGGGCTTACTTCGGACAGCGCATTAGCATCGCGATACAGTGGGGTAATGCCGATAGCGTATTGGGCACTTTGCCTAGCGAGGGTAACAATTTACAGGACTTTTTTAATATGTTCTAGACTTATTTATTTTTAATATTTATTTAATTTAATTTATTGACATTGAATTATGTTTAGGGCATGACATTTTTGACGAAGCTTGTTGCCGATATAAATCTGTATTTAATATTTTGAAATGGTTGTAAATAAATGAAAAAATTGGAAAAAAAATAGTATGATTATTTTAGTATAACATACACTCTCGGAATCTTGAGTGTGTTTGTGCGAGCTAACTTTTCTTCATCGTAAATAATGCGCGCTTGATTTTCGAACACAAAATTCACGGACATCACTTAGTTTCACTTTTACGTCAAAAATAGCAACAACGAATATCCAAAGTGTATAATATGTACGATGGGAAAGGAACGAGCGTCATTCAACTCTTTTGGCCCGTCTCCCTGCCAAATATTTCTGAGCCTTCCATTGTAAGAAGCATAAAATAAAAACTTGCTTCAGTATTCTACGGAAAGTGCAACAATGTTAGCCTAAACTTAAACATGTGTATTAGTCAGACAGTGTACCCGAGGGCGGGTAGCGCAACAAATGTGTCCAACGATTGCGACCTATCCACTTTTAGAGTAAAGTGTAATTGCAACGGGGCGACCCGGTATATGCGCAGTAACTAATCTTTCCTGTACCGGGGCGGCAGCAGCGGGTGCCATTTTTTACGGCGTGACATCTTATTTTGCACCCCGGTGTAATTCACCGCACACGTTCACAATGAATGTGCTCGCTCGCAATACTGTTATGTCACAAATTTCTTTTAATACACCGAAAAAGCTTTTGTGTAGAATCTTCAGCACGTACACATGAAGCCCCATTGTTGTAAACGTTTTTTTACTATCTTGAAGGGCCTAGTGCACAAACAAACAGTCATACATTTTGAACTCTGTAATATGTATCATTCGATTCGCCTTCAGTAGTGTAGGTGGATACCTATTTGTTTTTTTTTCCTGTTCAATTGTACGTATGAGTTGGAAGGAAGCGCCGAGAGCAGACGAAGCGCCGCCAAAGAGGCGACTTTACCCCAACTTTGACATTTTATATGACCCGTGTAATGGTGTCTTAAACTAAATAAAGCTCAACATTTGGCTCCAGCTACGCCCCGCCGCCGTCACGCTCAATGACTTTGTATTCAGGAGATTAGGTGCTGACGAATATTCTTTGTAACCTCGCGTGTAATAACATTGTTTAGGTATTTGTATCTACATGGTTTGTTGTATAAATAAGGACGAAAATACCACAACCATTCCAGTTCAGTGTCCAATCGAACGTAAAAGTTTCATGGCCAAGACGAATCTTAATCCAATTCTTTCTTAATTACTTTTGGCGACACCATAAAAAAAGTTGGCCCATTCCATGAAGGTCATCAAACAATTCGAGTATTTTAACTTTACGACGACGCGACGGTCGTTTCCCAACTTTACTTTATAGTCCGTTTCGTTTTATAACTCGCATCTTAAATCGAAATGAATTTACCGAATTGTTCTAAACTGCACATATTTTGTTTTCGCTTTATTTGACTGATGCTAATGCATGGAGATGCGTTCTACTATAGAAAATAAGTAATGTAAATGTATTTATATACGTCGTGTATTTTTTATTAACTTTTTGTGCATTTCTTTCTTTAAATGTTTATTTATGAATCTATAGATCTCTAATTGCTTTCCACTTATCAACATAATAGATACCGCTTACAGATTAATTAGGTATAATACGATATTTTATTTAAATGTAAGACGCCTAGTGGCTGAACCTGATTGTTTTCAGCTGTCGATGTCGGTGGGTCCTGGGTAGGAACAGGCAGGTCTATGGCATCATAACTCTCGAACCAATGTGCTATTACACTAAACTTTGTGTTTCTTTGAAAGCTGATATGATCGAACGTGTTGTTAGCTATGTTTAATCGATATCGGTTCACCCACTCAAAAATTAAGGGGTTGAAAGTGGGGATGAAAAATTTAACTTGATTAAATTGTCTAATTGAAGTATCAAACGAAAGATGCAAAGAGCACGACACGTATATTTAATATCTGTTTATTCGAAGAAAATTGGATAATTTGCTCAAAAGTGGGGACAAAAAGTCGAGTTTATACAAACATGTTCAAGTGAGGTATCATCTGAATTATGTAATTGCATGCACGACAAGAACATTTGAAGTCGGGTTTTTATTTTAAATTTGCAATTGAATAGTTGTCTTTAAAAAAAGAGCGAGCCCGAAGACTAACAATCAATAGTCTAACGTAGTTGAATCTCTTGTGTTTCTCACTTTAATTGACGAATAGATTTTTTTATATCTCATGCTGATTTGGGATATAAATAGAATGCATCAGCTGACTTTCTTCCTGGCATATCATAGGAGCCGACTATGGGATCTGGAATTTTTTTTTTAAGGAATCGCGCACTGACATGTTATTAAATGTTTAAAACGGGTATTATAGTGCGAAGATTAACCAAAGATAAGCATTCAGCTTACCTTCGTTGTTTGCCCGACGTTTCGACACAGTTACATGTGTCGTGGTCGCGATCTGAAGGTAAGCAAACAACGAAGGTAAGCTGAATGCTTATCTTTGGTTAATCTTCGCGCTATAATACCCGTTTTAAACATTTAATATCTGGAAATTTATTCAGACAACTTGTAACTGTAGGCGTGTTCATGTGTTCATGTGTTGAAGGGCTCTTGTAATTTTAAGGCTCTGTCCATCACCATTCGGGATACATGGACCTATGTGGCTGTGACTTTTTAGAAAATTACTCGTGTTGCCCTTGAGGACGTAAGTGTGGCAAACAACAACACAGTAAATATGCAGGTATACAAATGCCAATTTGGTCAGACGCATAATATCCTGAATATTTAGGACTGGGATGGACTATTGGTTAGGGCATCTGCGTCTAGGGTGACGCCAACTTAATGTTTTAGTGATGATCTGAGGTAAGATAAGATAAGATAAGATAAATTTATTTAAAATCAATTTGGTACATAGTTTTACAGTAGTATAGTAAAGTAATATTTCCATAAAACAATTACAAAAACGTATGCACATGTACAGAAATAGGTATACATCACTTACTAGGTTACAATGTGTAATCTGTATTAAGTGATATAATGTTAAGGTTATCCAATTTGAGGTGCACAATTGAACAGATGAATAAGAAGTACAACCGGAAAATTACATACAAAGCCAGTTAGAAATTATTTTGATTTTTAATACATATTTGTAATATTTAATACTCGTACATATATAAATAATTTTGTGTGAGTGTTTGTGTGTGTGTTCGTGTGTGTGTGCGTGCGCGTGTGCGTGCATGTGTGTGTGTGTGGGTGTGGGTGTGTGTGTGTGTGTGTGTGTGTGGTTATTGTGTTACATATAGCATACATTCTGTCTCATCATAGTTTAACTCCATTAACAATTTGCGGGTTATTTGTTTACATTCAAATGAAGTAAATTCATGTATATATTGCAAATGATTAATTTTGTTGTACAAGAAAGGGCCAATGAAGTAATTAAAACGTTTGATATACGCAACCACAGGCGAGGGTACATTACATATTATATCTTTCCTCCTTTTGGTACTCTTAGTGTACGGGGTTATAGTGTGCTGGTAGGTAATTGTATTAAAGATAAAAAGTTGTCTAACAGTTAAAACCTGACATTTGATATAAAGTTCTCGAGTAGGAAAGAGTCTAGGTCGGTTTGTTGCAACCTTAAGAACAGCTCGTTGAGCAATTTCGAGAGGTTTTAGCACGGTTTTAGGAGCGCCTGTATTTGTTGTGTGCGTCTGGTTGTTTAATCTTCGTATGTAATTAGAGGTACTTATGTAATTTGGCATCCATAGTATAAAGTATATATAGTTTTGGTTCAGATTCAGTGGCCCTGAATATTAATTTATGAATTTGGCACCCATATTGCCATAGTAATTTTGACGAGCCCATCAATGTTCCTAAGACCATGGTCCATTTACGTGTTGTATTAGCAGGTAATTTTTCACTAAGAGGGCATATTGGCTGACAAGGTACGAGTAAAATTACACAGATGAAACAGTAGAACTCGAGGCAATCTGCAGCGCTATACGCGTGAGCCGTCTGCCAGGTGCCTGACACATGCATCAGTCAAACTATAGTATGGATCTGAATACAGGGTGAGCATACAGGGTGGCATTGAAATCGGTCAGTATGGGAAAGTCTGAAACTATGACACATATGACTATTTGTTCTTAGGAATCATGTTACCGATTTTTATAAGAAGAAAAACTGCATTCATACATTTAAAAAAGAACTTGTACTCAGCACGGGAATCGAACCCGGTTGTTTTGAGAGAAAAAAAACTGACACAATTTCTATTTGGAGATCCATTCCATAGGTAAGAAGAAGAATATAGATAAGAAGTAAATGTGTCTATGAAACATAATGTCTAAAATTTATACAATGCATTGTTTTCACATTTCATCAGTTTCATTTATTTGGAAGTGGCCACTGTTTAATACAATATTAGTTTTTTTTTTCTGGAAGTATGCAATTTTTCATGTTATTAACAACATAACTTATGTCTTATAGTTTCATACTTTCCCATACTGACCGACTTGAATGAGCCACCCTGTATTTCGGAAGATCTTCTTAAGTACACAACTCCCGATTATTTATTCTTTTGACGAATGAAAAACAGATCTGCATTACGAAATATTCAGCCAATAAATTTTCAAAGTAGATAAAAGTCAAATCTAGGTGTCGTTCTTTCATTCCACTTTCTGTAATTTTTATTTATGTCAGGATTTTTAAACAATGGAAATGAAAAGTGGAGCTGAAACTTTATTCTATATAAATCAGCTGTTTGTTTGGGACACAAAATAACAAACGTCAAAACATTTTATGCTTTTAAAATAATGTCAGGCATTCGCATGACCCAGTGTCGACACTAGATTTTTGTAGGTAGGTTCATGATTGGCTTTCTAAGTCTAGACTTACAACAGTGGAATAGTGAGCTATCACCATCTCTCTCAGCTGCGCTATCAATCTTTTTTACACATTTTAAAGGAAACACGAAACCAGTAGATATTATGTATTTGTCAAAAACATGACGTTTATACTTTGCGTTGCATTTTGTTTGCAGTTTTCAAAAAACATTTCTCTTTCGCGGAGTGTCAAAGGTAAAACCAACAAACTGCTCTTTATAATTATCATTGGTATGAGGGTACCATAGAATAACTTGTAGATACAAGATGAATTCCGACCTGCTCCTGAACACAACTATTTTTGTAGACTCTACTGATCCAATTTCTTTATTTATTTTTCACTAGCTTTCCGCCTGCGGCTTCGCCCGCGTGGACTTCGGTTATATTGCGGTATAAAGGAATATTTTTGTTTTCCCTCGGGAATATCAATTGTTTCTGGAATAAAAAGTACCCTATTATTTAAACCGGACTTCTAACTATCATCATCATCACCATCAGCCCATACTTGTCTAACTATATGTCTGCAAAATTTCAAAGCAACCGGTTCAGTAGTTACGGCGTGAAAGAGAAACAAAGAAACAAACTCACTTTCCCATTTATAATATTAGTAAGAAGTAAGATTCCGAGATATTGACACCTGCTCAAATAGACTCAGCAGTCAACTTGAAAAGGTATTTCCGATTTATGCTATTTCAGGATGATGCCTACAACAGTTGCAAAAACTTTGAGAATAAACATTTTCAGTTTATACTATTCATATTCTAGTGGTAGGTAGGTAGGGTCTTGAACGTCTACTTCAAAATCGATAAAAAATGTGTTAAAGTATAAAACGGGTGTTACGGCGCTAAAATAACCAAAGATAAGCATTCAGCTTACCTTCTTTGTCGATGATGTCGTTAGTGTTACGTGTCGAAACAGTGACTTTTTGATTTTATTTTCATAATTATGGCGGTGGTGCCGCCGCCAACACACGTTACACAGAGAAAGAAAAACATACATAAAAACAACAAAAAGAGAGGAAAAAAATACAACACACCAGAAAATGACAAAAAATAAATAAAAATTAAAAAAACATTTTTAATTTTATTTTATTTTATTAAGGATAACCAACAAGGTCTTACACAAAACATATGTTAAAAATGACATAAAAACTGACATGACGAAATGACATTAATACTGACATGGTTGTCAGCAACCACGAACATAATTAGAAAAAAGTTACCGTCTCGGCTATGTGCTCCGAAACAAGTTGTTCCGCAACGCCCCGGTCTTCCGAGGGAAGCGAGTGTGGTCGCGCGATCTAACGCCGACGCGATTACGGCCGCAATATCGGCATACAGATGTACCTACAGTTTAAAAACGAACATCATCATCATCAGCCCATACCTGTCCACTGCTGGACATAGGCCTCTCGAACGAACATGCTACTACACATTGAAATAAATCTTAGATTGTAATTATTTGATTTAAGAGATCTATATGGGTGATGTAATGGGCCGAGTGAGTAGAGGTCGCCCCAGAAGGACATACAGACCAGATTGGTGATGTCCTGGCCGAAGGTGGCGTGAAAAGTACTCGAAACCGGAGGTCATGTATGAAAAGATGTATGAATGTAGATGAAGCGAAAGGGGTATGTCAGGACCGTGACAAATGGAGATCTGTAGTCTCTGCCTACCCCTCTGGGAGACAGGCGTGAAGTGTATGTATGTATGTATTTGATTAACATAACCATAGATAACGGTCCAAATATGTGTATATGAAATAAAAAAAAATAAAAAAAAAACATACTACATATTAGTGCAGTGAGACAGTTGATAAAATAAAAATATATATTATAACTAGCTGACCCGGTGAACTTCGTTCCGCTAAGTTAATTTTTTTTATTAATAGTTCTAATTGATCTGTAACACGTTTTATTAAAAGCTTGCTTAAGTTATGTATCCCGAAAGTGGTAAAGGGCATGTAATGAAAGGTATGATGGTACAATTATTGCTTTGTTGGGAAGAGAGATCAAGGGGAGAATAAGTTATCAAAAATCTGGTAATGGTTGTAGGTATAATTGCCTCATACCTACGGAACACTTATTGCAGAACAATTCGATGCATACATACACAGATACATACTATATTCAGTGATTTATTTTGTTCTGCGAAAACGTGCGTATTGTTTGGATGTGACTATATGAAACACGTAACCACGTGGAAAACATGGCTTACCCAAGTGTATTCCAGCTACTTTTGACGTTTGACCCTGAGATTTATTATTTGTCACTGAGAGAGCGACTTTTAATTGAAACTGTAGACATTTAAATTGAAAAGGTAAATTGTTTGGTATAATAGGAATACGTGCTATAAGCACCTATTCACCCTTAGCTTTTCCTGTCAAAATAGTACACTTTACTACATATGTGCCTTCCCAATTCCGTGATGCGTAATCTGGTCCCATTGCATTGCATAATCTTGGTGCGTCTAGATAAGAACCTTTTCAATTCAATTCATTTATTTATTTGCATAAAATACAGGTAAATTACAAAGTGGCAAAAGATGTTAAGTGCTTAACCTTTAACTATGGACGTTCAATTTTTGTTACGTAGATATGGACGCGCGGTCTCAGAGACCGCTACATACAAAGGTCGGATAACACACTTTTATGTTACTGACATACTAGTTTTTTTATCATATCCCCTTTATAAGTATTTAAATGTAAATTTAAACACAAAATACACATATATATTTATTTATTCTTTAGAAAAACTTATCATGTAACAGTATTAGGCACTTTTCAGACTTTTTAACTTGAGATCACTTATAGGTTATAATATTTCAGAAAAAAATCTTTCAAATTAACTTTAGCTTGACTTACAATAAAATATAAAAAACATAGTATAAAAATAACATAAAATTAGCTTCTCAACATAAAACTTGAAAATTTCAACAGTGCCTCAACTTGTCCATTTTATTGGCAGTCTTTGCACAAAGGCTTAGGTATATGGGCTGTCCACAACCCACACAAGTGTAAGTCGTCTCACGTTTAATCTTTGGTGGACAAAGCCTACGCATCTTACGTTTAGGCACATCATTGTTTTCTGTTGCTAGTTCTTCATTTGGCATATCAGGACCCAATACACGTCACACACAAATCTAAAAGCATGTGTTGGAATTTATCGTCAAATTTAGAATTATCTAAGCGCAATAATTTGGTTGCACCTTGTGGATTTGATAAATTAGACTTCCATTTCAATGCAGAAGTACTTGGTCTGTAATTTTCCGTCATTTTTATTGCAAAATACATGAAAACAACAAAATCAACGCCAACTCAATTCATTACACAAACGTGGACGTGCGGTCTCAGAGACCGCCGAAGAAATTAAAAGGGATATAACTCACCAAGTTCGCAGCCAGCGACGCAACCTACCGTCTCCATCGTCGTTTAGCTACTAAAACTGAAGCTATACAGATGCACAGACGTGGTACCCGCAGGGGAGCGGAGGGGTACAGAAATCACAAACTGCTAGCGGCCTACGAGACCGCACGTCCATAGTTAAAGGTTAAGTGTCCATTCCGCATTTTTGCCCTTCTCAAGCATGCAAATATAACATAAACATAATATAAATAGGTACTATACAATCATAACATATTAAATCATTAAACATTCAAATATTATATTAATTGAGTTAAACTTCTCATTTCATTATTTACATCAAAACGTCAATTAGGTAAAATTAGTATTTATGTACTACTAGCTGCCCCCGCGAACTTCGTTCCGCCTTAGAGGGGATACCTAAATTTTCTAAGTTTCCGCGCAATTCTTTATTTTTTTCCTGTCATAAGAACCTTCTCCTTCCCTCGGTTCTAAGCTACATCTCTACAAACTTTAAGCTAAATTAGTTCAGCCGTTCTTGAGTTATAAGTGTAGTAACTAACACGACTTTCTCTTATATATAGATAGCCGGTACCCGCGACTTGAGCTTGGGTCTGCTGAGAGGTCTCAACAGCTCTTTGAGCTGCGTGACGCTCGGTATCCAAGACTTGGCGAGCTTGGGTCTGCTGTGAAGTCTCAGCAGCTCTTTGAGACGCGTGACGCTTGGGTCTTGGTGAGCTTGGGTCTGCTGAGAGGTCTCAACATATCTTTGAGCCGCGTGACGCTCTGCATCCAAGACCTGGCGAGCTTGGGTCTGCTGAGAGGTCTCAACAGCTCTTTGAGCCGCGTGACGCCCTGCATCCAAGACCTGGCGAGCTTGGGTCTGCTGAGAGGTCTCAACAACTCTTTGAGCCGCGTGACGCTCGGCATCCAAGACCTGGCGAGCTTGGGTCTGCTGAGAAGTCTCAGCAGCTCTTTGAGCCGCGTGACGCTCTGCATCCAAGACCTGGCGAGCTTGGGTCTGCTGAGAAGTCTCAACAGCTCTTTGAGCTGCGTGACGCTCGGCATCTAAAACTTGGCGGGTTTGGGTTTGCTGAGAGGTCTCAACTGCTCTTTGAGCTGCGTGACGCTCGGTATCCAAGACTTGGCGAGCTTGGGTCTGCTGTGAAGTCTCAGCAGCTCTTTGAGCTGCGTGACGCTCGGCATCTAAGACCTGGCGAGCTTGGGTCTGCTGAGAGGTCTCAACAGCTCTTTGACCTGCGTGACGCTCGGCATCTAAAACTTGGCGGGTTTGGGTTTGCTGAGAGGTCTCAACAGCTCTTTGAGCTGCGTGATGCTCGGCATCTAAGACCTTGCGAGCTTGGGTCTGCTGTGAAGTCTCAGTAGCTCTTTGAGCTGCGTGACGCTCGGCATCTAAGACCTGGCGAGCTTGGGTCTGCTGA